>JAFIDM010006616.1:8411-19039 GCA_023159025.1 Thereuonema tuberculata
CAAATATAAATATTATTCCAATGTATCTGTTTTTAATTATTAAAGCTTTCTTCTATTATCTGTCTCAAGGCGAGTGCATTAGCATTGCTCGATATATCCTGTCCAAATCAATTTATGCTTTTAATAATAAAGTGTCTGAAATGATTATGATTCGATTATTTTTAACTTTACTTCATATCTTCTAATTGGATGGTGTTATGCATCATTTGACCAAGCACCAAAATTCGATTTTGGATATTCGCATAAACGGAAAAGGTTATGTATAAAGCCCGCACATGGATCGGAAAATCGGTCGGTCGGATCCATGTGCAATGAACTGAAGGGAGGAGCGTTTTTGAGACCAAAATTATCATACTGAAATGAAAAAAGTAAGGTGAATGAGGGTGTTTTGAATAAGTTAATTTTGGACTGAATCACCCTATTTTTAAATCTTGTTCCAAAACACCCTCATTCCCCTTACCTTTTTTCATTTCAATGTGATAATTTTGGTCTCAAACGCTCCCCTTAAGCCCATTGCACATGGATCCGACCGACCGATTTTCGGATCCATGTGCAACGGGCTTTACTTCACATTTTTTATGGAATGAAGAGTCTTTATGTATCAAAACTGAAGATACTTTCACAGGACAATTCTGATCATCATCAAAATTAATATTATCCTTCATTAGTCACATGATGCAAATCTTATTCGTTACGATTAGTCGATTGGAGTTTATTCATAATTAATTTTCCTCAGAATTATGTTGAGGTAGCAAAGAGAAACAATTTTTGATAAAGAGTTTACACCTTTCGATAGTAGAGGGAGCAATAATCAAAATCTATTTTGGCCAAATCTATTTTGGCTAAATCTATTTTGGCTCTTGGTCAAATGATGCATAATACCACCCAATTAAGGCTTATGCCTCTGTAATTTATTTATCATCTTATTTTTTTTAAAAAGAAACTGAAGGTATTTTTGTCGTTAATCAAGATTTAGGAATTTTACTTTTTTTCGAAAGTTTCAAGCAATTAAAAAGTTTTTAGTCTTAAATCAAGGATGTATAGATTTATCAGAAGTACTATAGGACTTTTTTATTTTTATTTTAATTCTTTCATATGAAAGAGATGAATATTCTTATTTACTTCTTTAATTAAGATCTTTCAAGAGGAGCGTTTTCGTGTATTGTTGATTCAGTTAAAATATTACTGTCTGTGTCTGAATGGCAGAGCTACCACTGCGGGACGATTATATTCCGCAGAGGGGTGATACGCTGTGATGGATACTTTCCTAAGAAATTCTTTTGGACATTTTCGCTTTTAAGAAAAAAATAACGAGGAATATTTTTTCAATAGTATTTATTCTTTCCATAATTCTTTCCCGAAAAGCGCAAATAGAACGCAGCTACTAGTAAACTAACACTGATAAAAAGTAAACATCTGCTCTTTATCACCCCTAATTTGAAGAAATCGAAGGAGACCTGACGCATGCGCAAAAGCGTTGAAGGCTCTCGTAAACAAAAACGGACTGTATTAACGCGTCCTCTTCTTTTCTATTTTGTTCTCATAGTATATTATAAGTTAAACTCTGTCGTCCGAGTTTATCATCTTCAATTTTACTAATGAACCAGTTCTTGATAATCCGTTACTTATTCTATTACATTTCACTGATTATGAAATGTAATAAAATGCTGATTATTTATCTTTATTTTGTGGTTCATCATTCCAGGTTTTAACATCTCTTGGATTCGTAATTTTGTTTTTATTTCTCGAATTCTGTTTTGCGGACGACAGTTTTTTACGTTTCTTCTTTTATAGTGGATTTTAGTATCTGATTCACTAACATTTCGATAAAATCCATATTTCATCCCACTGCTTCCTTGTACACCCTGTAAAGAAAGTATAAACTCACCTAAGTATTTCAAATAACTTTTCATTACATGATTTGTTTACTTCCAATTTTTTTTCTCAATCTATTTAAAAGAAATGAATTCATATACAATTTAAATATCTCAAACATTTTGAGTAGTTTTTAAATTAAAAAATAAAATCAATTTTCAACTGTAAAGAATATATAAACTCGCTAAGAAATGTTTGATTTTGACACCTGCAAAGTGATTGGAATATCCCAAGTTTGCATAAACATAACTAAAAGTGGCTAAAGTATATAATCCATTCATTTTCGTGGCAACATACGCCACTACTTTATCATGCCTCGTGGAAATTCATTAACTGCCAAAGAAATACGAAAAATTCATTTACTTCTTGGTCAAAAAGAGTCAACAAGGCAAATAGCCTCAGAATTATATCGTTCACAGACTGTTATTCAAAATGTCATCAAGAAAGGTGGAGATAGAAAGACAGAAAGAAAGATAGTTATGGAACCACAGAAAGACCAGGTAGATCTCCAAAACTCACACCTCGGGAACACCGGAGAATTCAAGATCTTGCCGCGTCTGATGAGATGTCCACCCGTGAAATTGCTCGTGTGTTGTCAAAGACTGAATCTCACCAAACTCTTTGCAAAAGATTAACGTCAAATAATCACATGGAGTTTGTAAAACTGAAAGCTACAGTCAAGCTCACTGCCACTCATCGTTCCAGCCGACTTGACTGGGCTAAGAAAACAGTGAAATGACATCAAAAGTAGAACGAAATAGTTTTTCTGATGAAAAACGTTTCTGTCTTGACGGCCCTGACGGATATTCCTCATACTGGCATCATGTACGCACTCCGTCGAAGATAAGATTAAGCAGACAACAAGGTGGGGGGTGGAATGATGGTGGGCAGCATTTGGGGCAGGAGGTAAGGCAGATATAGTGTTTGTGGAAGGCAAGATGGACTTTAAAAATATCAGAACCTTATGTACGACCATTTAATACCATTTGGACCCCTTCTAGGAGGGCCAAATTGGCAATATCAACAAGACAATGCTTCTGTACATGCGTCAAAATCCACCAAAGCGTGGTTTAAAAAAAGAAAATTGATGTCATTCCATGGCACTCCCATTCACCTAACCTAAACACAATTGAAAACGTGTGAGGTTGGATGGCAAACATTGTATATGGCCGAAACAAACAGGATCATCACTTGAATGATCTGAAGGTTGCAATTTGGAATCCTTGGGACCAGATAAAGATGTCCGCTTTGAAAAAATTAATTGGGACAATGCCTGACAGAATAATTGAAATTATAGAGAAGAAAGGAGGACCAACACGTTATTAATTTCAATAATTTTCGAAATATTATATTTTGAGTTTATATTTTCTTTACAGGGTGTAGTAGGTTCACTTTAAAATCCTTACATTCGTTATGATCTTGTTTATTTCTCTCTTCTTTACAATTTGCTAATTTTTGAACAGAAGATCCTAATTCTTAATTTGACAGCTCGATATATTTAAGTTTTCATTTTGAATTTATTTGTTTTTTATTTATATTGGTTTTATTTTAATTATACATTTAATTGTATATTTTGTAAAATTTTAACTTCTTTTGTCTTCGCCCATCAATAATCATTTACTTGATTTATATTTTCACTTCTCATGTTGACTCATTGTTTTTTTAATACTCAATACGTAGCCTGTGTCGTAAATGAAAATTTAGTTACTAATATAGTAAGATACTCTGTAAACACTGGTTTTCAGTTTGTTCGGAAGAAGAAAATGAATTAGATCGATTGTGGCATTTGTATCCATAAATATTTATAAATTCCTTTGAGATTTGTCTTCATTTGAGTGATGTATTGTTGCTGTGAACTTTCTTTTCCTGTTTTCTTTTTCTTTCCTCACGGGATGATCCATTGAATCTCTATCAATCTTCATCTTTCAACATGAACAGGAATAAAATTAACCTTTCAGAATACAAGAAAACCTCAGGTTTCAAAGCAAATCCACAAATTTATTTTAGGATGTAAATAAAGAATTTTACAGTTTTGAAAATACAATAATTAAAAATCCTTAAATATATTTTTATTCCCAATAAGTTTATATAACAATAGACACGTAAGATATCGACAAATATGTTTTAAATGTTTAAGAAATATCAATGATTTGCGTATGTTAAATTCCTCAAACACTTAAGCTAAAAATCAAAACTTTTGGTTGTAAACAAAAATATGCAATTCAGATACAGATATGTCTATCCACTGATGCTGTCTAATCCTGAGCTCAGATCTCTACGTTTTTGAAAAGTGTTGTCCCCTAACTTTTATTTACAAAATTAGAATTTGTAGAAAAAAAATTATATAGCAAATGAAGCCCATATTTTGGTGATGGCTTTTTTGTATCAGAAATTGTCTTCAGGGAAAGGTTAAAAAAAAAGGCCCAATATTTGATAGTTTTGTTTCTTGGTAAATGACTAAATTGTTATACTTAAATCTAAAATATTTCTATATTCTGCTGTAAAAATTAAATCTACTTGTGTATTCAGCGTCAAATCCATATACTAATTCTGATTCTGCTTCTGGCTACATCAAATGGTGTTAAATGAAAGTGCTAAACCAAATGATTTAATAATGGTCAATCAAATGACGTTTGACGTAATGGAAACTATAGTTAAAGGAGTATGACTCCTGCAGTTTTCCGAAATTACTACACTGTAACTAGTACGTTACTTTAAATTGTTAGTTACGGCTAAACCAAAACTATATTTTTTTGGTTTTGTTTAGTTTTCTTACAATGTTTTTGGATGGAATATTAACAGCATCCGCAATTCAAATAGCTGTTCAATTAGTTGCACTCAATGAGGGGGGAATCTTTGGCGTTATTCCATCTATTTCTTGAAAGTTATACAATAAAAAGACTTGATGTTTCATTTTGCATTGAATGGTTATGAACCCCACCCAATTGTTCATTTGTTTCATTTTAAAATTTTCTTATCAATTCCTTTACCCCTTTGTTCTACTAAAAACGATCTGTTGAGATTTTGTGGTGGAGAATAATTTTTTTTTCGCTACGGAGTATTAACTAAATCATTAACCGTATGCGATAGGATTCGTAACCCTAATATCTTCGATGTATTCTGGAACTTTACTTTGGTCCTTAATCAGGGCGAACAAACTTTACCTGTTTACTGTAAACTGCTACAAGTCATAAAGTTGTAACCTTCTTGGTTGTTCTTCTGAGCCCTAAAATAACCCTGATTGAATGACTGTGATGCTTAACTACTTTAGCAGAGTAAATAAATACTTTTACACTCAACGTTAAATCAATAACAATTTATTTACAAAACGATGAATCAGTTCCTTTATATACATACAAATTCTTCTTCTGTTATTCTTATTTCTTTCATTAACACTTGTATGGTATCAGCCTGAATATTAACTAACAGTTCTTTGTATTAATATCCACTTTATTAAAAGTTCGTTTACACTCGACCTATCTTCTGAAATGTAAATCCTTACTTTAAACTTTTAATACGTTCCTTGGACGTCTTCATAAGACTGTGAACTTATTCTTTAAGTTCTAAACTAAATTCTTTAACGCTTAACAAAGTCCTCGGAAAAGAATTCGCTTGATCTTTTTACCTATCTATACTTTACATTAATAAGATTTCACCTATTATTAATGAACGTTCTTTATCATTAAACCTAGTCCGTATTATCTTGATTAAATCTTCTACTTATAAACGCTTTATCATCTTGATAAATCCTGGCGCTTTGCTAGCTAATAACTTTCTTTAAATCTTTAAACTTTAGCTTTGCTTGCTTGATTAATCTTTTAACAAATTACTTTAAAGCTTGGATTAATCTTTATCTTTCTTAAATTCTTTAATCTTTAGCTTTACTTGTTTGATTAATCTTTCAATGAATTACTTTAAAGCTTGGACTAGTCTTTATCTTTCTTAAATTCTTGATTAATCTTTAAACGCCGTTAAATACAATCAGGAATAGGCATTTCGATTCTTCCGAAAAAAGTATCTTTCTGCTGAATTAAAATGAAAATAAATTGACTTACATTATTTTCATCTTTGAAGATTTATCGTAATCAGAACATCCTTTCCATAAGCCTAATCTCGTCGTAAGTTCCGTTGCCTAGCGACAATAAACAACTCCTGAAAAATATCACAAATTGAGATTAGTTCCTTTGGCATATGAAGATTGAAAATCCTATTTCAACTCGATAAATTCCTTGCATTAATTCGATACACAAATCCTTTTCTTTTGATCGAATAAAATTGCCAAAGATTCCATCGTTGATTCCTGAGCCTTAAGAGAACCAACGGCCTTCCGAAATGCATCTATTCATGGTGAAATCAAAACTGCAACTCTTCATGGCGAACTCAGAACAGCGTCTGGATTCCTTCGATGCAATTGTTCCTTGTGATAATTGCTTATTTAAATTATATTTACACAACAGACTTTATCAGGTTTCTCAAATGGAAAGTGACAATTATAAAAATATGTTTTCATGAACTTCTGTGAGAATAAAATGCAACTTAAAATTTAAATAAACATTTTTATAAGAAAGTCGATTTTTCAAGCTCAATGATTCAAGCTTAAGGATGATATGAAGTTAGGTAAGCAAAATCCATATTTTTTTTGTATTTACCCTATTGAAGTAAATACTTTTAGTAACTGATGAAAATGGTGCCAGTGATTTGTGACTTGATTTTAACTTTGTCAACAAATATCACTATGAATGTAATGCACTTTTAAAATATGAAACTTTACTGCAATTTGTGAAAAAATTCGTTTCTAATCAACAGTTTATGAGTAAAAAGTGTTATAATTTTATTATGGAAGAAACATATTTCAAAAATTTCCTGTCATCATTTACTTGAGTCCGTAAGAGTTTGAAGCCCACTAGTTTATGATCTCATTACTGTTTAATCCCTTAATCTCATTAGTGTCTGGTTTCTCGTCATTTTTGACACGAATGGTAGTTGTATTAATATTTATACGTGGATTCAAGAGTAAAGGCGAAATAGTTAAGGATTGTAGAAAAAGTTAAAAATAAAAGCCAGAAAAGCTAGTATCTTTTATTAAATCAGCAGATTTTTGATATTTGAATGTCGATGTATTCCCTTCGTGATCCCTTCGTTAAATTTCCTGTTAACAGTTATTCTTCGAATAAATCTTAGCAAGTATATATGAAATTCATTGCTCATTTGTTTTTTCCCCCTATGGTCACTTTTCTTGTGTATAGTAGATGAGTTAGTTAACGGAACTGACCTATTTCGTGAGGATACTTTTAATTTACAAATGCAGTTATTTTGGGACTCAAGCGTTAAGATAAAGGTTTAAAGGCAGATTTAGATGGACTAATAAACTTTCCAAAAGATTTGGCTTCCAAAAGTCATTTGCCTCAATGAAATCAGTTTCTAATGGCAAATCTTGTTTTATTTTCATTGATAACGCGATTACACATGGAGTACTGGCAAAATGACGAAGATATTGGTTTCGCTGCTTTAGCTTTGAATGTCTGCCTCATCATGCAGAAACTAGAAATTACAAAGAAAGGAGAGATTTCGGAAGAAGAGAAGCCGTGAATGAAAATATGTCAACGGGCATTTGAACTCCTACGTGAATCTGTCTGTTATTCAAAAAAAAAAAAAAATTCTGTCCGCTAGGGGCGCTGGTGTCTACTTGCTTACTCCAAAATAAAAATAATTTCGACTTAGAGCAACGAATCAGTTTTCGAGAAGTAAGAATATTTTGCCGCTTCGGGGAAAATTTTCTATTCCGTGTAAAGCAACTCTTAACCCATATCTGCAAAGTGATATCATTACAAAAACTTCTAGACAACATTTGATATTCCTCTCAAAGATGCAAGTCACTTTGGACATATGCATCGTTGATAAAACAGATTCCTTCCTATTTCCTATTTTAGGAAATTGTTTTATAAAGAAGTAATTTCATTTAATCAACAAAGCTTCCTTTTCTATAATAATTATTGGCTTTCAACTCAGAAGATGTTCATCAAAGCCAAAGACAGGTCCTTTTGCTTTTCTAAGGCGAAAGCTGTTTTCAATTTAAGTAATCGGTTTTGGTTCCGAGGTTCTTTGGTCTTTTCTTATCTGTCTGAAGTTTCTCATTTATTTGACGTCTCGATACCAAATTCAAGGACACAATACTATTGAGTAATTTATTGCAAATAATCAATACCTCGCCCTGGAATCACAGCGAAAAATATACTGAATGGAAGGACAGAAACTGGATATTTTTCCATAACTGTCGTTTAATGCCGAATTGCCTTTTCAAGCCTTGGAATTGTTGAATTCCAAGACCTCAAGGGATAAGAAATACCGATGGAAAGTACAGGAAGAGTAGAAAGCCTCAGCTACGAGGAATTGCTTCATTACAATCTGTGCTACTAAAATTATGAAGTTTCTTTCTTTATATAAGGAGTTCCTTATAAAATTTCACTTTTCATGGCAGAAATATGTTATTGTAGCCGATTATAAAAAAAATGCTGAAATTTCCCATCACCCCACATTGTTCTTCTACAAAAAAAAATGCCCGTCTTCAAGAGACAACCCAGAGAAAAGACAATAAACCAACAATTTATTACTATTTTGCATAAAACGACCATCGGTCTAACCTAAATTTCCTAAACGAAGAAGTTTACAAAAAAATATTCAAGAGGTATTTAAGATAAAACTGCGAGACTATTATAGCTATTTTGATTGTATGGCCATCTTCAAGTTGAATGTAAATATGTCTTTCTTGAAGACTCAATCCAGGAAGAATCTTTGATTCTTTTCTATTTCCAATATTAGCGGTGAAATGATCAGATCTATGAACACTTCGCTGAAGATCGAGGCGAAAAACAAATCCAAAGAAATCAATTGAACGGTTTATAGGGAAGAAGTAACCCTCGCGTTAAACACAAAGAATTTTCACATATTTTAGGGATTCAATTAGTGAGGTTGTAATCATCAATCCCATTGGCCTGCCAGTGCTCCCTGCATACTCTTGATATTTTGTCTGTCAACAATTTGTAACAGTGATCCTCTCCTTCCAGTCATCGATCTGCCTCTCTTGAGCAGTCTACCCACAACTAAAGTATCCGTCAGAACACTGACCGTAATATCTGTACCGAATAAATGTATCAGTCATGAGCTACTTCGTTTTTTAAGAGAACTTCATCGTACGTTCGCCATCATATTTTCATTTTTCAATTACAGTCCCTTCACTAACTTAAAAACTATTTTAAAAATCCAGGAAAAAAGTGCTTGTTTGCAGCAATTTTTACGGTATTTTTCCCATAATCGGAAACAAGTTTATTAAAATCTCTTCAACGCGTTCCGATGTCGATCTCCCTAATAAAATGGAAATGAAAAACTCCTGCCACTTTATTAGCTTTCATTCCTACTTGAAATTAAAAAAAGAAATGCTTTAATATTGGAAGAAGTGAGTTGTCATCGTTTCTGAATTAAATAGATCATTTTGAAGAGTTCCCAGTTCATTTTACAAATGGTTTTTGCCTCTTATTAAATTTTGATTTCATTTCATTTCTCGTTATCGATTTGACAAAAATTTTTAATTTGCTTCTGAAATGAAGAATTGCCGGAAAACTCTCTTTTATTTTCTAACCTAAATATTGACTCTGAAGAGATAAAATTGATAAATTATTTAAATCAACGTTTAGAAAATTGGGATTATTGTCGTTGAATTGACAGGCTATTTTAATGTGAATAAAAAAATTCTAAAATTATCTACAATAGTTGCTGTTAACGATCTGATTTATTCTTTCAATTATAACAGTTAATTACAATTATTTTTTTAACGATTATAACAAGTGGAGCCGGTAGCCGAGCGGTTAAGGGCGCTTGGCCGCGGGTTGGAGGTGATGGGTGGGCGGGAATTTTTCCACGCTCCATTCTCCTCCAAACGGGTCCTAGGGCCTCCCCAGCCCTCTCTAGAATGGGTACCGGGTTTCTTTCCCGAGAGTAAAAGGCGGGCGTTGGGCTGACCCTCCGGCCCCAGCTTCATCCACCATGCTTGAAGCTGTACCTCTAGCTTCCCCAAAGGCCTATCAAGACCTATTCGTGGACTCTTTAACTTTTAACTTTGATTATAACAAACGTGTGAAAGTTTGCAGCTGTTATTGATGTAGCCTGTAATTTACAAACGGTGAGAATATTCTAAAATGTGTTCACTGTTCCTCCGAGAGATGATCTCAACTGAGCAGTATAACTGGCTGCGAAGTCAGCAAAAATGAAATCTAAATCTAATAGATATAGAATTAAGTTGCAAAGAAGCCAGACTGTGAAATTCCCACTTAAGCATTCAAATAACAAGAAAGTCAAGAAAATGACACTTTCATCACTGTACCAGTATTAAGCCTTATTAGTAGCATTAAGAAAATACAGATTTTATGTGATGAAGGTAACAATATTTAGATGAACTATAAACAGACAGTAAAATTAAACTTTTCAATTTAATAACCAAGTTCTCTTACGTGTTTCAATATTGAAATCCCAATTAAACTAGACCACACCCAAGACTAATATTAAAAAGCTGTGACAAATTAAAAAACGCAGAGTAGTTTCGAACATTGAGAAAGAACTGCATTTGCAGCAGTTCGAAAGTATTCTGCAGTTTTTAATGTGTTACAACTTTTTAGTCTTGGTGTGGTTTACTTTTATTGGGTCTTCAATTTAATGTTTGACGTAGATTTTCCCATTGAATTACTTACAAGAGAAACTTT
>JAFIDM010006617.1:0-21099 GCA_023159025.1 Thereuonema tuberculata
AATCAATTTTCTATTGTCTGTTATTTATTCCAAGTATGTTATTAACTGCATGTGATAGTGAAATATTAAAGTTTGAAGATTCTGTTTATGTGGTGTAATTAAGGAATAGAACAATCCTTTGTTGCTGAGTTTTTCGTATATTGAGAGTGTATGATTGGGATAATAAAAAATGGATCTCTTTAAAATTTTTAATCTGCTCTGAAAAAGTGATAAAGTGTAGGCGTTTATTAGCATGATGTTTAGTATTATTTAATTCTTGAAGAGTTTGATGTTTTTTGCAGTAGAGCAATGTTCTTCTGAAAATGTGGTCGACTGAATTTCTTTTGTCTGGGTAGTGATAAGCGAAGTGATACAGAATAAGTCTGTTGGAGGTAATATATATATATATATATATAATGAACTTGCTTATTTATATTATGGTAGCTTGCTTATAGTTATTGTTAAAAGGTACGTCAAGATAAGAAATTGTTTAATTTGTCGGTTGATCAATTTCGAATTTGAGAAATGATCTGTTTTGTTGAAGTTATTCCGTATAGATGCGTATGTTTATATCTTCGACATATCTGCCATAAAGATTGATATGGGGGCGATTTTTCTTGAAGATTTGGAATTCAGTTGCAAAAATACAGATCTGCCAATGAACCATAAACGAACCAAGCGTTTGTTGGTATATTTCTATTGTTGAATGTGAAGTATTGATTGTATTGTACATCTCTTATAAGAGATGAAAGTTGTTCTATAGTGATGTCAAAGATACAGAAGGTATACTTATCTTCGATATGTTGGACTACTACTCAAAATAACATCAAAATTTACAGAAGTGAACATTCACTTTGGATCTATGAAATATAGCATTACTAATTTGAGTGTTTTTAATGACTTATTCATTGTAGCGAGTTTCTCTATATAGTAGGGATTTTTTTTTTAAAATTGTTATATATTATAGATTGTTTTGAAAATAGGAATGGGGGAATTTTCTTGTATTTACTATGGGTCGAGTTTTGTAGATATTTCAATTAACTAAGTGTTTATGTAGTTTGAGAAGAAGCAGTAGGGTGGGAAGATTGGAGTTTTTATGGAACGTATTTTATGATGATGTATAGAAAGCTGTAGATCAGTCTTTATTCTTTTTTAGTTCTTTATTGATAATAGTTTTAATATCAAACTAATCACAGATAAGTACTTAAGAAAATACTTATGTATGTAATAACCAACTATAGTATTTCTAATAAATATTTCGCAGATATTGATTAGAACATTTTGCATCCTCAGGCGATATTTTAAAACTTCGTTATCTTAAGAAGTTAAATAAATATGTTTGTAAAGCAATTAAACCATGCTTTGGAAGAATACATTCTAGTAATACATTCTTATTAATGTACTGCCATTAATAAGTCTTCTATTTAGTTATTATGAACAATATTGAAGAAAACAAATTAACAATATTAATACTATGATTGTTTCAATTATTTAAATTTTATTTCTTTTCCTTTTATAATTTCTGAAATACAGACAAGATATTACCATTAATAAATATTCCTCTATATTTATTCAGATATGAAAAACTTTGAATAACAAAACCTTCAAATGTATCTACTAATCCTATCAGGAAATTGGATCAAAACCTCTACCTCAGGTCAGGGTCTGGTCTTTCATGCAAATAATGTTCCGTCTATTCAGAAACTTTCGGTTTATTATTACGAAATATAAAAATAACAGTATTATTATTATTGTTATTATCTCAAAAAAGTTTCAAACCATGAGTTTCCCCAGCTAAGACAATATGGCGGGTCAAGGACAAAAGCACATATTGCCAAGTGTAAAAAAAAAAAAAAAGGTTCGAAGAATAGTAAGGGATGTGTGCTTGTGTCCATAAATTTCCTACTATGAGTGTTGTGTTGAGTACCACAGCCTTCTTAGTTGTGCATAAGTGTTTTTATGAAGTCCTAGTGTGTTGAGACTGTGGTGCAATGTGTGAGGCACCAGACCAGTGGCGGACAGGACGATGGGTACAACACATACGTCCTGCCTCCACTGCTTCTGGAGCTCGTGGGCAAGGTCTGTTTATTTACTTATCTTGTCTGCGTGAGTTTTCTGCATGTTCTTGCTGACGGGAACTGAATATCAAGGAGATAGGTCTGTTTGTTGACCTTATCAACAAGTGTGATGTCAGGTCTACTGTGATGTATAGTTTTGTCTGTGTGAATGGGGCGGTCCCAGTACAGCTTATGTGAGGGTGCCTACAGTAAGCTTTGTGGTGTATACTTGTAGTATGGGACCGTGTTCTTAATAAGTGAGTGCTTGTGTGCTAGCTGTTGATGAACGATCGACGATACCTGATTGTGTCGGTGGATGTAGTCTGTTTGGGACAGAAGGGTACAGCCTGATATTATGTGGTCGATCGTCGCATGTGTAGTGTGGCATTTCCTGCATCTGTCGTCGTGTGTGTTTGCGTCGTGTAGAATGTGTTTCTTGTAGTTGCGTGTGGAGATGACTTGGTCCTGTATAGCGATCTTGAACCCATTATTATTATTATTATTATTATTAATAGAAACAATGACAGTATTGATAATATGTTTCATTTAATATAGTTTGTAAAATGCTTATAATAATAAGTAATATAAGAATAATAGTGTGTTATTATGGTTTGATAATGATTGATTGTGATATTAGTATTTTCAGAAAGTGAATTCTTAGGATGGAAATTAACTATGTTATAATAGTCACATTTATCCCAAAGTCTCTGACAACATTGTTTAGATTCTTATTATTATTAAATTCCTTAATTATGTTTGTTATGATGGGTGGTATTGTGTCTACCATTGATGTTTAGTTTATATTTTGATTTTTGACTAATAATATCAATAATAGGGTGTGTATTGTTGTTCTCTTTGATGATCTTTTCTGTAGAGACGAAATTTCTTATGAGAGGATATTTATTGAAAATATCATATTTGTCGATCAGTTGAAGAGCATGTACGGGATTGAATTATTTTTTTTTTAATGATTGCATTAGTGGTATTTGAATAAAGTTTACGAAAGATGATGAATATGGTAACACTGATGCAAAAAAATTTAGAAATATTTAATAGTCGTTTAACGATACCGGTAACAGATGAGATAAAAATTGAGGTAAAAATTATTTGACAGTTAAGAGATTAAAAATTTTAAAAAAATAAAATTGTTAAAGGAAAGCAGTTTGCATCAACTTTTCGGCGATCCTCATATATCTATTATCGACGTGGAAACACTGGGTACAGGAAACGGCAAGAGGATATTAATTATTCGTTGTAGGTTGCTATATGTGTTGGATTAACCTATGAGAAGAGGTTGTAATGGTTAACCGATGGAAAGTTGGAATATTTTTTTATGATCGGACAAATTAATGATTAACAAGAGGGTGAGATAGGAAAAAAATAGGAGATCAGATAGGAGTAATCTTCACCTATTGTTCGTTCTAGAAATTGAGGGTGATGAGAGATGGTTATTGTCTTCATAAAATTGCGTGAATCTCCCGAATCGTGAAAATATGAAACGGTAGCTGATTTACTGACGATTTTGAGTATTAAAAGCTTCTGTGTTAGATAGTGATCGCTTCGTATATCCTATATTACTTGAATTAAGGTTTCGGTATAGAATTTGATAAAACGATATTGTTGCGATCAGGTTTATATTGTCTGTTATTCATTCGAAATTTGCTTTTAACTGATTATGATAGTTTATTAATAAAGGTATGAAGATTATGTTTTTGTAACTGGTTTTTGTGATTACGTAACGAGAAGAAGAATATTTTTATGGGGTGTCTTTTGTGTGATTGGGATGGATAAAAAATGTAGTTTTTTAAAAATTTTAATCCGATATGAAAAAAGAATAAATAGACGCTTATTAGCATGACCTTTAATATTATTTCATTCTTCTTGAAGACTTTGCTGTTTTTTATTATCTTCTGATCATATGCTGACTCTTCTGATATTTAATCGGTGTACAGTTCTGATCATATAGTCAACTCTTCTGATTATATGGTTGACTGAATTCCTTTTGTGTGAATAGCGATCAGCGGAGTGGTAATAGATAAGTCTCTTGGAGGTATTTTTTCTGTATACTGTAGTAGTATGATAACTTATTTATGTTTATAGCTAATAAGTACAAAAAAATAAAGAAATTTAACTTCAGCTACTAAATACGTCAAAAAATGGTTTTATTTCTTGGCTGTTCAATTTCGAATTTAGAATTATCATCTTTGTTAAACCATTCTGTAAAACAATAATGGATGAGACCAAGAATTTACTAAGTGAAATCTTAGAACAGCTGCTTCACTCTCTTTGGCGATCATCAGCTAGGAACAGTCACCAGTCACCAGTTAACAGCTACGTATCGGTTCTGACGCCAGTAGGCTAATGCTGGCACTTGAATTTCTCTCACAATTATTTGATTAGTGAGTTTTTTTATTTGTTGCTTCCATTCCAATTCCAACGATTATTCCTATTAGCCTCAGTATCGTGACCTCGCTGTTTACTGGTGATTGCTGCTCGCCAAATTTGTTCTAGAATGTCACTTAATAAACAATTGGTCTCATCCTTTGGTGTTTATTAATAATTCAATGCGCAGATTAAATTTTCTTTGCGTTATGAAAATTTCTTGACGTCGGCGGAATGCTGACACATGAATTTCCTTACTAATTATTTGTTATCGAGATTTTTATTGTTTATTTCTGCTTTGGAGGCTCCACTGCCATTCCGATGAACATTCTGTATAAGTGGCATTTTATTCCTGGTTGTGGCTATTATTAAATCTTCGATATGGCTGCCATAAAAGTTGATTGTTGATTCAATTGCGAAATTACAGATATCTGACATGGCTGATTAAAAAAGAGAACCTATTTTTGTTGATATACTTTATTGTTGTTGAATATTGAAGTATTGATTATAATATGCATTTTTTTCCAAAGCTCTTACCACCCTAATGAGACATCTCAACTTTCTATTGATTAATCAAACACATTTAATAATTTATTAATACACACATCCTCTTTCCCTTTCCTCTATACCATCATTTCCATCTTGATAATTGATACATTAGGATACACGAAACGTTGGTACAACCTCCCCCCCCTCCCATAACAATTTTAATTTTTTAAAGTTTTTAATTCCTTTGATAACCCAGTAGATTTTGGTGCAATTTTGATCTCATCAGTTATCAATTTTTGCGTACCTTTGAATGCATACAATTTTTGAGATAGTCTACCGAAATCTATAGTAGTTCTTAATCAGCTGATATAATAAAATGGTACAAATAACGTTATTGAAAGGATGGAAAAATATTTAGTATAATTTCAGTTGAGAAAGAATTAGAAAAGAAAGAAAAATAAAGTATTATATAGAGAGGAAGGGAACAGTGCATATTTACTGTTAATGAAGAAGAAAATTGGAAATATTCATTTATCAAGAAATAAGCATCTACACGGAATCGAAGAGAAAAGTAGACCAACATCTTCAGGGTCTTTCTCACTAAAAGAGAGAAGACCTCATGAAGTTATCTTTATTTTGTAACTCCTCGCAACTTAAGAATTGAATATCAAAAATTAAAAAGTAGGGTGCACCATCATTAACACCATCATTTAAAAGCACTTGTTAAAGTGGAAAAGAAGGATAAATGGGTTCCCCACAAACTCACGAAGCAGCAAATGAAACTCAATTGTCTCTTCTGCCACGGAACACCCGGAATCCACTGCTTCGTCGAATTGTAAAATGGATCCTTTACGACAATCGCAGACGTTCCACGCAATGGTAGAACGAAGTGAGCCGCCAAAATACATGCCAAAGCCACCACTATATCAGAGAAAGGTTATGTTGACCGTACGGTCATCTTCAAGGGAATTGATTTGTTATTCGTTCTTGAGGTCTGATGATACGATAACTGCGGTCAAATATTGTGTAGGAATGAATATCATGTATGGTAAGAACGACAGAAGCAGCCTGCACAAGTGAACGGTAATGGGGTTAGTCCAACTGTACGATAATAATAGACCATATTTGTCACCGACTACATTATGGAAGAAAACACCAACTTGGCTATGATGTCCTCTAACAAGGATCATACTCTCCAGGTCTTTAGCGAACATCTGTATTACTTTTGGATGGGAAACACTTCACGACGGCCGACGAGGTGAATTTACGTTTGAGGAGTTTGTCGGCTCACTTTTCCCTAATATCTACCAAGAAGGGACGAGTCCTTATCAGTCGTTGGCAGAACTGTGTCCTCGTGGCTGGAGAATATTTTGATTGGTACGTAACTTTTAAATTTATAAAGCTTCACTTGTATAGCAATAAGCAATAAGCATTGCAATAAGCATTGCATCCATGACAGCGTCGAAGCGCTGATTGTTGTAAGATTTCCGGCATTGCGTGGACAGTTGCAGTGGCGAGTCATTGTTGCGATGCGGTCTTCATGTTAGTCAGAGGGTTTTTCAGGTGTCCCAACAGGGAGAAATCGATACATGTTAAATCGGGCCATCTGGGTGGCTAGGCAGTAGCGCCTTATAGCATCGAACACATGAAAAAGATTCATAGACGAAAAAATATTTTTGTCTTGGTGTCCCCTATCTCCCATTAAAATTTGTACATAAAGTTTTGATACGCCCCGCAAAAGATATTGACAATTTTATATGGATATTTTAATGGAATAATTAATGTTTGCTTCTAATTTTTTGACACTTAAAACTTTTGATGTATTAAATTTGTAACAACACATGTTAAATAAAATTTATTAAATAATTAAACAAGATATTCTTAATAATACACTCATCTTTCTGAAATTGCAACACCATAAAGGAACCATCTGAATGGAAAGAAATTTATTACACACACACTACTAATAGTAATACAACAAACGATTAAAGTTTCAGAGCATTGCAACAACAGTACTGCAAAAACTCAGTATGGTATAAAGTCTCCAAAAGCTGCAGTAAGATCTGCTTTACGCCGTGGCATCTAATCGAGCAGGTCTTGGATGTGTTCCTGGCGTATCGCCTGCCAGGCTGCTCCTATCCGAGCCCAGTTCATCGGTATTGTCTGATGGATCTGGTTGGCGAGTGACCATATCCTGGACATGTTCAATATCTCGGGCTAACATGCACGACAGGGAAGAAGGTGTATCTGTCTTGCTTCGAAGACGGCCTAGACATTTCTGACAATATGTGGGGCGTTGTCTAATTGGAATAGGGCTACAGTAGTGTCCTGAAGCAAGGGTACGACTTCAGCCTTCATAACTTCTCTCACGTAACGATTGCTGTTGAGAGTGCCCACAATTCGTAGCAGCCTATGATGCCCAATTGCTCCACAAACCATCACGCCTATTGTTCGTGCAGTAAAACGCTGGACAATGGAGTCTGGAAGATGGCGCTCATCTTTATATCGTCCAATGCGTGTGCGGCCATCATTGTAATCTAAGTTGATGCGGGACGACATGGTGCCAATCTGCACGCCAGTGGGGGTGTTCGTGAATACATTCTAGCCTGAAGCGTCAATGATTCAGGCCCAATGGAATCCTCCACAAAGGAATGCATGGACGCAGTCCTCTCGCAACAGACGCTGTCGAACCTTGAAACCAGGCAAAGTCATACCTGTTCCAATCTTCCAACGTTGTGTTAACATTCGAAAAGAACGTGAACTCTAGAACTAGACAATGCCAGACCTGTTGCAGTGATCTAACATTCTGCAAAAACTCGAGAAGAAAATGAGCAGTCCGTCACTGTCACTGACATGCGGGTGAGGTGTCTATCTTCCCGGGGTTATTGTCACATTTTTGTGTTCCACTTACGAATATTCGTCAGTTCACTGCTTCCACAATCGCATATCTGTAGCAGCGCTATGCCCCGTAAGAAGCAGCAATTTTGCGATATGAAAAATCCTCCTTCATGCAAGCCGATCATTCGGCTCCTTTCGAAACCTGCAGCTTGCTTATAAGGCATCCTTTGACGTCGACGAGGCTTGCTGACGCCAGTAGGCACGTGTACAGCTCACTGACGATAAAAACTACTTGTCTGGATCCACAACAGTCCTTTAATTATATGCTTTGAGAGCGCTGCTGAGTCTAGGCATGCCCAATCATTCCTAAAGTTTAATCATTTCCATATCCTGCTTGACATTTCCTGTAAGTTTCACTTCATACTTGAATTTCACTTGATCACTTCATACCATAGTATATTTACTGCTGTTAGTATATGAGAATAAAATTGATATTAATTTAGAAAATTACTATGTCACATTACTTAAATATGGAATAATTTTGAGATTAAAAAAAGTACGTTATTGGAAGAAGTTATAATAGTGAAAGAAATAGTAATTTTTAGTAATTTCTTAATTCGATATTTTCATTTTATAATATGCAAATTTTGAATTTTGGATTTATGTACAATAATTTCAATTCAAACATTTGTATAGTGGTAAAATGTAGTACACATAACAAAAAATTAAAAACTATTTAATGAAGCTGTTATTTGATTTTTAGTAAGAAATATCTTTTTAATACCTGAATAAGTAAGAATGGGTAAAGGTTTAATGAACCATTTCTCTGCAAATTTAGTGATTGGATCATTAATTGCTTGTAATGCTATATGTTGTATTCCATTATAGGTAGAAAAGGATCTCAGAAAAGTAAATAAAGTTCTGCCAGTAATGGAAATAATGACATCAACATCTTCAAAAGATTGTACTGAAAGAAATAAAATAAAGAGAAATCTTATTTTAAAAGTAATATTCACTAACTACAGTATAATTAACATACTTAAATTACATTGATTAAATAATACTGGTCTATACGATTTTTTGCTGACTAAACTGTTCGTATTTTCTTATTTCTTATCCCACGAACTCTTCCAAACAGACCTTTGTTTTGTTTCATTAGGATACAGTTTTTCTGAAACCGATATTATACAAATAAGTTTTCACTACTTTTTTATAAGCAAACAATTAAAATAAATTATTTCTGAGAGTGTGAACGAGTCTGAGGGACGGTTTCCTAATTTTAAAAGGCGCATTTGTGTAGAAAGTGTGAAAGCATATTGTACAGATAGTTAAGGGTCTGTTGAATTGAGAGACGCCTATTGCGTGTATTACTTCGGTCACAGCATTTTGTTCTCATTTGACCAATTTGAAGGCCATTCTTGATAATATGCTACCATCTATTTCTTTTGCACATCTATTTTATTTAAAAAAACCATATAACATACTTTGAAACTTCTGCTAGATAAATTGAAATACGAAAATTATGAATGAAATTATTAGCACATAAAAGTTAAAATTAAACACTTAAAAACTTTAAAAGTACACAATAGATTTCGATTACGGCTCGTAATCATTTTTCACCCATTGGATGCTTATGGTGTTGGCTACTTCAGACTCTTAATTCATTAGGAAGAGTAAAGAGTCTGTCATTTACTGACATTTACTGACATTTGAGAGAAAAGTCCTTAGGAAAATTTATGGACCAATCCAGGATGAAGCTACGGGAGAATGGAGAAGACGACACAACGCCGAACTTTATGAGCTTTACAAGGAGCCCAATATTGTGGGGGTGATGAAAAGTAAGAGACTTCAATGGGCAGGGCATGTAGTGAGGATGGAAGAAACAAGGTGGCCCAAAATTGTATTGGATTGGACCCCAACGGGCAAAAGACCAGTGGGAAGACCTAGGAAGAGATGGATGGATGGATTGAGGGAAGACTTCTTGCGACTGGGACTTTCGGAGAGCTGGAGACTGGTAGCTGAAAATAGAGACAGATGGAGAGCCTTGGTTGTTACATCGCGCGGTCCCCTGGGCCTGATCGCGTAAAGTAAAGTAAAGTAAAGTAAGTAGTAAAGAGTCTGTGATAATAATTGAAATCCACGAATGTTAATATGAAGTTGTATTCATCAACAATATACCAATACGCAAAAAAAATTTCATCTAATATTTTAAATCTAACATTTGCAAAAAAAAGAAGATAAAAGTATTATAGTTTTTTAAATACATAAATTAAAGCCAGTAGACCTGAAAAGATTCATAAAAAGATTTAATTAATTAAAATAATATACAACTATAGTTTCAATTGGGTTCTGCAATCATTTTCAAGCCTTTTACAATGAATACATGGGTTTATATAGCGGCTGCCGTGTGCCGCTATATCCCCTTAGAAATATTGTAATAAGTTGACGTCAGGAACGATAACGCCAACATCGGACAAATAAGGAACCATCATAGTAAATAAAGGCACATGGGGAAGAAGCCCACGATGATCGATGGATAAACAGCTTTTTAAACAAAGACACTTGACTTTGAAAAACCAAATGAACCATTACAGTAATAGATAAACATAGAACAATTAAAAATTGAAAATTGAAAATTTTAAAAAATTATAAAATGATAAAAGTAAAATTAAAAAAAATAATTAAAATTAAAAAATTAAAAATTAAAAATTTAAAATTTAAAATTTGAAATTTAAAACAAATTTTAAGAACTCTAAAACCAATCTATTAAAATCTATTAATCTGTTAATAGATCTTTTACAATAATAATCTTTTAATCTATTAAAATTCATAAAATCTAAATTTTAAAAATTAAATATTTATTTCTCCAAAATTTTAAAACCTTTAAATTTAACTTATGTTACCATTTTTATATAAATTTTTAAATCATTTAAAATTCTACACGAGATTCACCCTCTAACAATCAGTTGATCAAACTTGAATTAGCAATGCCGTAATTGAACTCTACTTTTTTATTTTTTTTTAAACCATACTTAGCGATGGCCTGAACCATAATATGCGTATGGTGATTGAGAAATGAAGATAGATTCTATACAGTTTCTTTAAAAGTGAGGTTTACACACCTCAAGTACCGTTGGATCTGCAAAGTTGATATGTTGATTAAACTGATGTTGATGTTGCACAGTAAAATAGTCTTTATTAAAATTATGCAGCGCCCTTTGGTGCTCTGCTATGCATTCCGAAAGTGTATGTAAATACACTGGTTCTGTATACATGGTAAAGCGTACACATCACCCATGGAGTCAACCTCAGCACACTTATTTACGGATTTATACCTGCTGCAACAGGTATTAGTCTTCAAAAGTATTATAGTCTTCAGAAAAAGAAAAAAGAGAAAAGAAAACGAACGTAAATGAATACGTCGGTGAACACTTTGCGAAAATAGATATGTGATCTAACTATTAGAACTAGGAAAAGAAAAATATGTTTTTCTCTCTCTCTCTCTCTTGCTTTTAGGTGCAGTTCTGAATCCGGATTGATTGACGTGACCGATAGTGACCTGTTCCGGCCCAACCACGTGGTGCAATTGTGACGTTTGTTGACGTTTGCACCGTCGTTCATTTGCATCGGTCCAATGACGGCCTTTTTCCTAGTGATGTTTAATGATTGATGCTTTACGTGACAAAGGTCATCTTTTATTTCCATATTTATTGGACTATTTATACTCATATTGTAGTGGCCTGTCGCACTTGAAAAAGATTACAGGCCACAATCGAAATACTGTATATTTTTGTATTTTTTTAAATTTTAAAGTGTTTAATTTTAATAAGTATCTGGTATTTCCGTTGCTTTTTTCACTAATAGCTAAATTACCGTTTATTTATTTATTTAATACGAATTGGGTGTTTGTGATGACTTAAAAGTGCTCATAATAGTGACTGTTTCCACTTTCTTATTGCAAAGTTTCTTCAGAAAAAGCAGTAAGTCACTTTTGATGGACGCGAATTTCGTGAGTTAATTCGAGATGAAACCTTTCCTCACAAGGGAATGGTTAGGTTTGTCAGATTGAACCTCCCTTGAAATTTTTATCATTTATTCAGAGCATCAATTAGGTATTGTATACCAAATTTTAGCTGCCGAGATGCACAAAAAAAAGCTAAAGTACAAGGAGTGATGTCAATAACCTCCCGCTGCCTGTCGCTCATTTAACGTCAAATACAAAACGGACGGAGCGGCGCAGCAAAATAGTTCATTTGTAAAAAAGATACTAATATAATTACAAATGGCAGCTACGGAAAGCACAAGGAACCAAGAGAGTTTTCGCACCTCGTTCTGTCACCCCGAGATCTCTCCCATAGTTAACATTTTGTTGAACTATTAAGTACGTAAAATTTGTTATTAGTTAAACTGATTAGTTTAAATTTATTTTTTCTTTAGACAAATTCCTTTTGAGCCTATCGAAAACTCAGGACAAGAACTTGACATTTTTCCTATTATTGTAGTTTTGATTGTGTTTTGCTTTTTTGGTCTCCCACTTCCGGTAATGAGACAAGTCAGTACATGCATTTTACTCTAAAAGAGTTTAAGCGGGTCTCTTACGCTCATAGCTGGGACGGAATCACCAACCCCGGAAAAGCCTAGCCCGGGAGTAGCTCATTGAGACAGGCATTCGCAAAATGGGTAAACTCTGGTAGCACCTCGAGAAGCTATGGCAACTTACAAGGCGCGGGTCGGCCTCTATTGAGTAGTGCTCGTTCCAATTTTGCTCTGTCCCTCAATCGAACCTCCCTCTCTAATGAACCCGTTTCGTCTTCACACGTTCCACAACGTTCGCAGGCCGGGCTCTCTCGGAGTCCGTGTCTAGCTAGGTACGCATTGAAGAAATTATGCCCCGTCAGGAACTGGTTTACAGCGACATCGGAGAAGAGTGACTCGGTATGAACCTGCTTTATGAACATATGCAGAGGTCGACCTTTGTTGAGTTGGTCCACCTATCCTGCCATTGGTTCAAGCATTTTTGAAGGCGGAGATGTTAAGCTCTACTTTTGGGCAGAGGGCCTTCACAAGTGACAGTCGGCAAAGCCGTTGCTTTTTTTTGGCAAGTTCATCTGCTAACTCATTATCTTTTGTACCAACGTGTGCCTTTGTCCAGAACAGTTGGCAAGTGACCCCGGCTGAGTCGAGCTCTGCCAGATTTTCCAGGTCATGGTCGACTCGCTTTTACCCGCAGCAGTGGCACTCAGGGCGGCCTTGGAGTCAGATACAAAGGCAAATTTGCGTGGAGGAAAGCCGCGTGTAGCGCACCGAGTTCGGCTTGGTAAACGCTCGAATGATCCGGGCGTCTTTGCATGTTTGTTTCTAGCAGTGAACGGCCCGAGTCGGCGAATCCAAAGTTTTTTCTTTGGATTTGCAAAGGCGAATCAAGTTCAATCCAGTTTTTTCTTTGGTCTTTGACCTGTCCGTAAAAACAACGGCTGGGAATGCTGTCAGGTTACCATCCCATTCTGTGAATGGGCGGCTCAGTATTTTTGCAGGATGAGGCCGAGATGGGACCAGGTGGTGGCTTTCGTACCTAGGACTATGCAGCTAGTACGAGGGTGTGGAGGCGGTCCATATATCGAAATGGATTTCACCAATTAATATGTGCAGTGAATCATTTGCCGGCAGGAGTGGGTAACTGCTCTCAGAAACGGCCCGGCAAGAGCTTGAAGCCTGACCCGTATTTTGATCTTTGAGGCACTGGTACCCCAGATCTGAGCTGCATAAAGTACTTTTGGGCATATTACCTTCTCAAAGAATAGTTTCCGTGCCTGGGCAGTCATTCTGCCTGATAGCGGGGCTATGCCCGGCAGTTGGTAAGCAATTGTCATTACCTCTGCCCGTATCTCCCTCACGTGAGCCTGTCAGCCTAGGCTTTTGGAAAAGGTAACTCCCAGATATTTCAGGGTGGGTTTAAAGCTTTTGCGGGCTCCGCAGATTGCAAAGATAGGGAGTCGAGTGACGGCTCGACCTGCCACTATCAGTGCGGAGCATTTTTCAGGGCTAATCGCAAGATGGTGTCGCGATGCCCACGCTTCAATAATCTGTTGGCTCTTCTGCCAAGCTTGCTCTTGACTACACCTAGGTGGGCTTCAGCCCATTCGGTCAGAACTTCATCCATCACGAGGTTCCATAGCAGGGGGCCTAAGCATGATCCCTGTTGACAGCCTCAGTTTAAGAGGGATCGTGCTGTGACCAGAATCAGCTCCCTATCTCGCCGAAAGCTCTTTACGAGATCAGTCAGGTTTTTTGGGCAACCTTTTGCCCGTAGCATGCGTTTGATACTGTTGTTCAGTAATGAGCCGAATGCATTTTTGATGTCTAGAGGTACAAGAACGACGTAAAGGCCCTGTGCCTTTCCTGCCTCTATCCATTCGAACACGTACCTGAGGGCCTCCGTAGTCTTTCCTAAACCCAAATTGAACCTCTGATAGAAGTGTTCTAGATTCAAGAAAGAATGTTAGCCTTTGTTTGGCGAGTCGGTCTAGGACTTTTCCGGTAACGGAAAGAAGACTGATTGGTCGAGACGATCCTTTCTCTTTTTTGGGTTTCAGAACGACTTTTACCTTTCCATACTTTGGGAAAGCATCCTTCTCGAAGGCACTTATTCAAATGCGAGCCAAACGTCCCCAATAGCCACTAATATGTATGGAGCTTGGGAATTGGTCCGTACCCGCAGCGGCTCTCGGATTTAACATTTGGACTACAGAACAGAGCTCCGTCAAGGTGGAGGCCCGAACGTTTGGTTTCACCACTCCCTGTTGGGACTCTGATATCATTCGTATCATTCGCCTTTGCCTTTTAGAGGATCGTGCCGTGCTCATGTTAGCAGTGTGGTTGGACCCATTAACGGTCGCCCTTTCCGTAGTCCTTTTCTGCTTTGCCGGTGCCTTAACTTCTGATTGCCTACCCCACCAGAATGCCAAATACTGAAAGGATCTTTCTATGGTTCTTTCTTTAATGCCAGACTAGAAAGAAGTTTTGCCTTTTGTCTTGAACTCGAACAGAGATGTTTTCTTCTGGTTTTCAGAGGAAAGAGTGCGAGGATACTAAATCTGATTTAGCTCGAGTGGGATTTTTATATGTTCGCACCTTCTGAGCTTATCATCGGTGAAATTTGGCTGGCTGATTTATTCTAAAGAGGTCAAAATGATCGTTCAGTCTCTTCCCGGTGACAGCTCTAAATGCGAATTTTTTTTAGGTCCTTTATGCTTTTTATAGTTACCATTTTGTTGAATTATTAGACACGTAAAATTTATTAATAATATAATTAATGTTTATAAAATAAAAGCAATAACTGAAAAGTGTGGCCACATCAGTATTTTAAAAAAAGTCATTTTACATAAAGAAATAAAGAAACATTATTACAATTAAAAAATTGAAGAAAAATTTATGTAATGCTAATTGTAAACTATTATTATATTATAAATATAATTACAAATAACAATAATAAGAATAAAGTAATAATATCTTAAAGAAATTAGCAAAACATGATGAAATAGAAAATGTTTTAAATAAGAATCGAAATTACTTTCGTAAATTTGGCAAATATTACTACATGTAATTATAAGAAGAATGTTTTGGATATTAGTACTATGAACAAGTATAATTCGATCGTTTTTACAACCCTAACTACATACGAAATTATCATAATAACCAAAAGTAGTAGAAATAAACACTCTATGGGTCTAGATAAGTGTCAACAATAGATTATAAAAATCATACTATTAACAGGCAAAAAACGGATGTACGGATGTACGTTTGTTTTTCTTCAAAGTGGAGAGAGCGGAGTGAGTCGGAGAGAGAATATTTTAAAGTGTATTTTTAATTTTGTTAATGTATTTTTAATTTTAAAAATACGCTAACGAATGTATTTTTGAAAAGAAAGATTAGTTGATTTAATGTTGGTGCGTTGTTATTATATATTTTTGAATTTTTGGGAGTGCAAATTACTGGAAAAGACGAAATATAAACTTGAATATTACAGATACGCGGACGATATCTTAATAATCTGATACGGGACCGATAGACAATTTGACAAGTTTTTCTCAGAAAGTAACAAGATTGCTGATGAAATCAAGTTTAAGGTAGAAAAGGAAGTGGACAATAGTCTAAATTTTTTGGTTATATGCTTAACTAGAAATGAGAATAAGATAATTACGAAACATTATACAAAAAAATACAAGAGTGAACACATACTAAATTATGAATGAGGACATGGCATAAACATAAAAAGAAATATAATTGAAAACTATACGCAAAGGATTGACGTCAACACGAGTAGTGAAGATGAATTCAATAGAGAAATTATGAATATGAAAAGAATCCTTAGTAAAAATGGGTACAAGGAGAAATTCGTAAATAAAACTATAAAGCAATACCACACATTGAAAATTAAAGAGTTAACAACAAATAACAACAGAAGATATTTCATACCATACTGAAATAAAAATAGTCTGACTTTAAAAGAAATTGACTTTGCAAAAGTTTTGGTTTCAATATTGGATTTGAATATAACAACAAACTGAAAAACATTTTATGTTGCAAATTGAATAGTAGTGTTAAAAAACATGAAATGGGTATAATTTACAAAATAGAATGCAAGAATTGCGATTTATTCTATTTGGGCGAGAGTAAAAGAACAGTGAAGGAACGAATGGAACATGGTTCCAGCATTAGGAACAAGTACATTGAAAAATCAGAAGTGGCAGAACATTGTGTGAACAGAAATCATTGTATTAATAACGAGATCCAAATTTTATATATTGAAAGAGACACCAAGATAAGAAAGATAATAGAAAGCATGTGTATCCGGAACACAAAAAGAAAAAACATGAATAGGAATGATGGTATTGAAATAGATAAATATTTCACAAGATTAGCTAAAAGTTTTGTAGATAAAATATGCACAAAATGTAATAATAAGGTTACAATCAAGGAACTAAATTGTTAAGCTATATCATGTAAGTAAGTAAGTAAGTTTATTTAACTTCAATCGGGGTTTTACCCTTTACAAGTTATATGATTCCAAAGCTGTTAGACTATTATTTTACATTATAAAATTTTTTAGTTTTTAATTACAACAATATAAGTTAATCCTAAATTAAATTTGATTTTAACTTTATCCTCCCAATCAGAATAAGTAATTAACAATATAAATGGATTAAAGTATTTTTAAGCTGGATGAATCGGATTTGGAAGGCCGAAAAAATCCCGGATAATCGGAGAACTGGAAAAATTATCCCTATTTATAAATCGGAAAATAAATGCGACCCAAATAACTATAGAGGAATTACATTATTAAATACATATTTTAAGATATTTGGAGAAATTTTAAGAGGTAGAATAGAAAAATGGCTAGAAGAAAAAACTTTGATTGTAGAAAATCAAGCAGGATTCAGGAAAGGTTATTCGACAATAGACAATATGTTCGTTCTAAATACATGTATAACTACAAGGTTAATGGAAAAAAGAAAGAAATTGTATGCACTATTTGTAGACTTTAAAACGGCATTTGCTTCCGTAGACAGAACGATATTACTAAAATGTTTGAGGAAATAGGAATAAAGGGTAAAGTTTTGAGAATAATTAGGAATATCTATGAAGAAACTATAGTTACAACTGGGAATGGAACAGAAAAAATTAAATTTAATAAAGGTGTACGACAGGGTTGTGGCCTAAGTCCCGTTTTATTTATAATTTTGATTAATAATCTAGAACTAAAATTAAGAGAAGAAGAATGGGGTGGAACTAAGATAGGAAAAGAAAAAATTTAAAGCTTATTGTATGCGGACGATTTGGTGTTAATGGTGGAAACAAAAGCAGAATTAGATAAGATGATTAAGATACTTAAGGAATTCACAAAAGTTAATAAGCTAACAATAAATTTAAAGAAAACAAAAATTATTATTTTTAGGAGAGGAGGAAAAAGAGCGAAAAATGAAAAGTGGCACTGGGATAATGAAGAAATTTTAATTATAAATAGTTATCAATACTTAGGAAGGTTTTTTACAACTCAAAACAGTATAAATGAAAACGTGAAATATAGAAAAGAGAAAGGTGTTGCAGCGGCTTGGGAAGTAATTAAATTAATAAAAAGATCAAAATTAGAGGATTGGAGTAAAATTAGATTTTTATTTAAAACAATGGTAAAAAGTATAGTAAGTTATGGAATGGAAATTGATGGATGGTTAATTAGAGAAGAATTTGAATCTATACAAAATTTGTTTATGAAAGTTGTTTGGGCGATGGATAGAGATGTCCCGGGATATATTATTAATGCGGAATTAGGTCTGTTTCCTCTTCGTCTAGATTTGCTAAAAAGAGCATTTACATATTTGGAAAAAATAATAAATTTAAATATAACAAGACTGCCGAGAATATGTTGGGAAGATATGGTTTCGAAAGCTAAAATTGGAAAATTAAATAATTGGACACAAAAAATTAATGAAATATTTATTGAAGCGGGAGGGGTAGTAGAATGGGAGAGAGCTTTAGAGGCCGATTACTGGGCATCCAATAAAGTAAATATTATAAAGAGAATTGGCGAAATAACTTTGCAAAAAATATATAATAAAATACAAAATTCGGCATATAATGAATATTTCAAATTTTTAAATTGGCAAATAAATGGTTCCTACTACATTTGTACAAAAGTTAAAAATAAGTATATAAAAGAAGTATATATTAAATTAAGAATGGGATGCTTATGGAGGAAAAGCAAATACTGAAAAAAAACAGAAGATGAATTTTGTAGGTTGGGATGCAAAGTAATAGAGGGTTGGGAAAATGTCATTTTTGATTGCGAGAAATTGACGGAAGAAAGGGAAAGATTGGAAATTAAGAATGTTAAGGATAGAAGAGGTTGGTGGTATAAAATTTTGTCCTCTCAATATGTAAATAAAAAATTATGTAAATTCATGATAATATTTATTGAGAAAGGGAAAAAAATGGAATTAGTAAAGTTGCAATTAAATTGATTGGAAATGTAGGGTTTTTTTTTTTTTTTTTTTTTTTTTTTTAACTTTTTTTAATTTGCCATTTGTACTTTGTATTTAGAAATTTTTTTTTTTTGTGTGTGTTTTCTCCTCTCTTAGGATTGATATTATTTATTTGGCTATATCATGTCAAAGATTGTAAGTAAATGATATTGTTAATATTTTCTCGAGGAATTTGTTAAACCATATCGTATATTATTATTAAAGAAAACAAAGATTATAAGTAAATGGTATTATTTTCATTTATTGTTAATATTTTCTCGAGGAGTTTTAATGTAATTTAGAGTATTGTTTTTCAAATTATTGTTATTCTAGGCTTGAAAAAGAAAAGACGTAATCTTTTCGAAAATTTGCTTTATAGTATTAAATGTAGTTTCTTACATTTAAATTTGGTGAGATGTTTAGAATATTTAATAGTAGAGGCTTTAGAAGGAAAGATCTACTAAAAAAGTATGGGAACTTTACATATAAAAGAATGCTACTTACATAATAATAGATATATTTAATCGTTGTAATTATCACAAAAATATTATTGCCATTATTGTGAGATATTAATAATTTGCTTAAAATACATATTTTCTATTTACACCATCAACAACGAATTGAAGATTTGTTTTGGCATTCTTTTAGTTCACACACTAGACTTCCTTTGATCAAACAGAACTGCTCTGTAGTTACAAAATGTTGAGGGCGCAAAATCGATGTATTGGATGGAATAAAAACATATTTTTTGTTTGTTTGTTTGTTTAATCAAATTTAAAATTAACCAAACATTACTAAAATTTCGGATAACTCCTACTTTAATACCACTATATTTCATCTCCCTCAGCGAGAGACTTCTTCAGGTGACGATAAAGGACAAGAAATTAACTCCTCTTTCTCTTAAATTCATTGGATTGCAAACATAAAAAAACAACAATCCAGACATTTCATAGCTTATCTAATACTAAGAACAATAAGTCCAAATCATGCTAAAAACAATCACATCTAATAACAATTTAAAACAATTTCAGTCATCTAATAACAACACAAATAAATCCATAATAAATTTATTTCTTCATTTATTTCTTCAGTTATATGAATACCAAAAGAAATACTGCTTATTTTTAGGAATCTATATTACTAAAATCTTTTATTTCTCTGTCTGTCTGTCTGGCGCAATTTTCTGAGAGAATGCGAATAGAAATAATTTTTACAATGAAACATCCGCGACAGGAATCGAACCTGCAACCTTCTGATCCGAAGTGAGATGCCTTATCCATTAGGCCATAGGACTACAACTCTGTTCATATTGTTGTTTGGCTTATATCTCCTTTCCTTTCTCCCATCAATAAGGAATGTATTCAATCTTTTTTTTGAATCTCAAGATTGTTTATTTATTTCACATCCGTCAGTTTATTTGTAATGCGAAACTGACAATTAGAACTATAATTGCCGAAACGTTGCAATATTTTAAACCAAATTCTATGTGATATTGAAAAATATGTGCGTGTACACGGCAGATGTTGGAGTAAAGAAAACAGAGTCAAGAAAGAAAGAAGCACTCTTTTTTTGAGGTGGAATACCGAAAAAAATCACTATTTGCAACTCAAAAACAATCAATATTTGCAACTCAAATGTCACTGAAAAGTGACAATTATAATTAAAATGAGAGTCAAAAAAGAATCAAGCGGTACTTCTATTAGAATGAATACTGAAAAATCACTATTTGTAACTCAGAAACCATCAATATTTGGAACATAAAAGCCACTGAAAAGTGCCAATTAGAATAAAAGGGACTCAAAAGAGAAAGAAGCAGTATTTCTGTTAGATAGGATACTGAACACTATTGTAACTCAGAAACCACTGAAAAGTATCATTTGGAATAAAAAAAAAGAGTCAAGAAATAAGAAGCAGTATTTCATTAGGTAGAATACTGAAAAATCACTATTTGTAACTCAAAAACACTGAAAGGTATCAATTGGAATAAAAAAGGAGAGTCAAGAAAGAAAGAAGCACCATTTCTATTAGGTAGAATACTGAAAAATCACTATTTGTAACTCAAAAACCATCACTATTTCTAACTCGAAAACCACTGAAAAGTATCATTTGGAATAAAAAAAAAAAGAGTCAAGAAATAAGAAGCAGTGTTTCATTAGGTAGAATACTGAAAAATCACTATTTGTAACTCAAAAACACTGAAAGGTATCAATTGGAATAAAAAAGGAGAGTCAAGAAAGAAAGAAGCACTATTTCTATTAGATAGAATACTGAAAAATCACTATTTGTAACTCAAAAACCATCACTATTTCTAACTCGAAAACCACTGAAAAGTATCA
>JAFIDM010006618.1:0-23254 GCA_023159025.1 Thereuonema tuberculata
CAAAATTATATTAAATTTTTGAAACTTTTGTAAGAACTGTGAACATCGTGCTTTAACGCGGATCTCGTGTGAAGCAATTTTAATCATATCCTGGATTTCCTCTATTGCTTAAACGTTAGAAATGCAACCATTTCATTTCAATTGTCAGCTATAGCTTGATGCTTAAGGTTTTATACTCAAATACTGAAGATTGTCAGTTCGAATTTCCGGTTTTACTTTTTTTTTCGCAATGTCTTCGCGGATTCTTTTTTGCTTATTTTCCTAATGTTCTTTTTATTTTTTTCCTAACTTTTTTTATAGTTGTCCTTACGTTAATGTACTTCCTTTTTTCGGTATTTTTTTTTATTTTTATGGGTCGCCCTTAAATTTACGATTGAGCACAAAATTACATTCACTTGTCTTATTATTAACTAGCTTGGTACCGTCGCTTCGCTCCGGAACCTTCTGTATCCAAAAAACAACTTTATTTATCTTACTATTAATTAGTGTGTAATATGAAAACATTTTACTGATAAAGCAATAAGGGACGAGATTTTAAAGAAGAAAGAAAAAGGTAAGAAATATAATATTGTGGGATAATATAAGAATAAATAATTGTCATTGAGGTTCCACACAATAAATTTTCTAAACGGCATTTTAATTTATTTACTTGCTTGTACTGGTTTAGCAGAGCATATTAAGTCTTTAAGAGTAAGGCGAAAATAAAAACAAAACTGATTTAAACTTAACTTGTTTTATAATCATTAAATATTTACAAGATGTGAAACAGTTGTTTCAAATAGTCTATGAATCACTGAAAGTTCACTGAAAGTTCTTTACTTTAAAGTTTAAAGTTCCTTTGAATCTTTCTTAACATCAACTGTTCAATTAACAACGTTGATAAATGGCTATTTTCATCTAGTGTGATAATTACTCAAGTTTATCTTAATGTATAAACTCATTAACACATAGAACTTTCCTATATCTCATTTGTCTTTTAACTTGTATGAGATGGCTATAAACAATGTTCACTGTATGTGCTATAATATTACTTAATTATATGAATGTTTAAGTAAACTTGATTTCTCCAATCCTTTCTTGACTAAACATTCTAGTATTATAATCTTCACCAAAACACTCTAAACAGTTTATAATCATAACTTGAATACTTCAATCGAATTATCTTTGACATCGTTGAAATAATCTTTAAAATAAACCTCTTGCTAATAAACACAAATGTTCCTGTATAAATACTTAAATCCTTTCAACTTTACAGTTCCTTTAACTTTAGTTGATTCAGTGCAACATTTGTAATAAGTCGATTTCCCTTGACTTTAATAAATCCTAGCATTAATGGTTTTACTTGAAATAAATAACTTTACTATTTCTTTAATCAACGAACAAATGTTTATGTGTTGGTAATGTTTAATCTTTAATGTTCATTAGTATACGTTCCGCTTTGTCCTAAACTCCATTTTCTGGTGTTCGAAATTCTAACGATGGCTCCTTTTCAAATTATCGATGGGTGAAGTAAAATAGAAAATCTACTTACAAAAGTTCAGCAACCATCCATCAATTTCTCGTCAATTCCAGTCAAACGTTGAAGATAATACCTTGGCAAAAATTCCATTTTGGGTCCGCCAGTCCTCATTTGCGAGATTCATCTTTGGGCCTAACCGTTTATTGAGAATTAATTTAACTTTACCATTAATCCTTACTTATTTAATTCTCAAGGACGTCCGCCTTTTACTGAACACAATATGAGTTTAAAATCAAAAAAAATCTATAGCACAATCGGAAGGAACTCATCCGATTCCTATTTTACAACCTTAGCATCATTGCTATTCCGGTTTTCATCGTAACGCCATTTTTCGATCCTCTAGGATTCACCATTCACAATTGAACGTCCTTGTTCATGCTGTGTTCAACACATCCATTGTTCTCACGTGCTTACACACAACAAAAGAACATACTCTTAACTTTCGGTTTTAATGAAAATAAAAAATATAAATATTTCAAAGCCTTGATGTTAGTTTTAATTTAATTTTATCAGGGATTAAAAATTGAATTTTTCACAATATTTTGTAAACTATAGATTTAGAAATTGAAACAAAAAAGGGAGTTAAAAATAGACTTAAGTTAAATAGATTAGATTGGTATTATATTATGTTATATTAGATTGGTTTAAAGAAGAAAAAAGGAAAGTTAAAAAGAAATAAGAGTTGCGATAATCAAAGGAAAATATTACTGAATCTAAATGAAAAGAAAAAGTGTAAAAAATTATGTAAAGAATAGAAGAGGCTATGTATAGAACAATATAGAAGAAAATTTCAAAGAAAGGGATACGAATTTTCAATATCACATGAATAGACAAGATATGGAGATTTTTTTATCAAATTAAGAGGAAAGGAAACATATGCGAATAATAAGGTGAAAAAGGATATTGGAAAAGAAAAGTACTTTATAAAAGATACAAATGTAACGGATAATTATATCACAGAAGAGAATGAGATCAGGTATTAGTAAAATTAAAAAATAATAAAGCTCTATGAACTGATGGAATTAATAATGAAAAACTTACAATGCAATAAGTGAAAGTGGATTTACAAATTGGTTTGATTACAAATAAGGGATTTCGAATAAATGAAGATGAATAGAGAGAACGAAATATTATCTCTTTCTTCAAAAATGGAGATAAAAAACTTCCGAAACATTACAGAGAAATAACCCTTTTAAATACTACTTTCAAAATGTTAACAAGATAATTCAAAATAATATAGGGAAACTGAATTTTCAAAAACAATGCTTTAGAAGAAAATGAGGCAGGTTTTAGCAAAGGATATTCCACCTACGATTATATCTTTATATTAAACTAGCAAACCTGTGATCACATGTACTTTGATTTTATTAGATGCTTAAAATTAACTATTGTTTTTGAATCTGAACTCTTATTAAAAGTACGTGAATGTTATATATTCATTCAGTATTTAAAAATCAACTTGAAACTATTGTTTCTAAATGTTGTTATAAAATGACTTTATTATACAGGGTGATTCTATCACTTCATAGGACAAGCTTTAAGGGGTGGTAGGGCATTTTGTCAAACAATGTACATTCGCAACTGCGGGTTTCGGCAGTAGAGAGTGCTGTTTTGAGGTTTTATATACATGAATACTTCATCGATGTTTTCTTCAGATTGTTTGTCTGTCTTACTCTCTTCTATTTCGTCAGAACTTTCTTCATCTTCTTCTCTTTTTGTCCACAGAGTCAAACATATGTTTGTAATCTTCAGTAACCATGTCTCTGGCTTTTAACAATTCATAACCCTTTTTGCTTTCGTTGATGTAGACGTTTCTTGTCTCTTCAATTTTATGAGTTTCCAAATTTAAAATTTTATATCCTCGAGTTTGTGATGAATATCCCAATAAAATTCCTTTAATGCATCTTGCTTCAAATTTGTTTTTACATCTGATTCTTGGTACCTTGATAAACACTACACTTCCAAATTTTCTGATATGTTTCACACTAGGTGGATGATCCCTTTTAAGCCATTTCACTAAAGGTATTTTGTTATCTATACTTCTATGAAGAATTCTATTTAGTATACAATTGGCATTTTCTATCGCAAAAGTCCAAAAACTTAATGGTAACTGAGAGTCTATGAGAATTGTTCTATCTAATAATGATCTACTGAATCTTTCTGAGATTCCATTATGTTGTGGGCATCTGGCTGATGACTTTTGATGTAATATTTCTTTTGATGTGGTGAACACTCTCATTTCAGAATTTATAAATTCACCTCCTTGATCTGATAGTATTGCCTTAACTTTTCTTTCAGTTTGTCTCTCAGCAAATTCAACAAAGAGTTTTAAAAATTTTGGAACTTCAGCCTTTGACTTCGTAAGATAGATGAATGATCTTCGAGGATAATCATCTATTATAGCCAATATGTATCTATAACCTCTTGAATTGGATTATTTATGGGTCCATAAACGTCGGTATGAATTAGTTCTAGAATATCTTTGGTTCTTATCCTATTTAAACTTTTATGTTGGATGTTGCATAATTTTCCCATTTTGCATGTTTCACACACAACCTTGATATCTACTTTGATATTATCAATACCTCTTAGCATATTATTTTGACTGATGAACTTAAGCTTTTGATAGGATACATGATTCAACCTTTCATGACAAATTTTCATTGCATTTTTTTCTTCTATACTTGTGTAAGCTTTATAATAATTTTTCTGTATCTCACACTGTGCTTCATAAAGACCATCAATCAATAATCCCTTCAATAGAATTTTCTTTCTTTTATCTTTGATGATATACTGGTTATTTACTATTATTTGTAATAAACCATTTTTATCTATTCTAGTGGATGAAATCAAATTTACTGACATCTTGGGAACATGATAAACATTTCCTATTTCCAACATTTGAGTTTTATTATTCGGTAATATAGCTCTAATTATTACAGTTCCTTGTCCTATGACTTCTAAAGGTTGATTAGACACTCCATAAACATTTATAGGGTTCTTAAGTTCAGTATATTTTATCGAAATATTCTTTCATGCAACATATATGGTGTGTACTAGCACTATGTATGAACCATTTTTCACTATCTGTCTTTGTAATGTCATGTAAACCTAATGTTGTAAATTTATTTAATCTTACTTTTTCAGAATATGTTTTATTATCTTTAAAACCATCTTTTGCCATCTTTTTCATTCTGCAATTGCGTGCAATATGACCTTCTTTGTGGCAGTTATAACCTACTCTCTTTTCTTTTTTATAATATCTTTGTTTTACTTTATCAGCTTTATATACATTTATTTGATCAGTTGATTTCTCCTCTTCAATCATGGCTCTTTTTCTGTTTTATTCTAACATGATCTTTTCTATTATCGTATCCAAATTAAAAGTATCTGTATCTTTACTGAGCATTATGCTTTGGGCACATGAGTCATAATTGGATGGTAATCCCGAAAGTAAAGGTAACATACTTTACTATCTATGCTCCCACCGATGTGTTGTAATTGAATTAGTAATAGTTTTATGTCCATTATTTTCTTTTCCAAATTTTCATCACTTAACTTACTTATGGAATACAATTTTCTCTTAAGGTCTGTTATTTGTAAATAGTCCTTTTTGTTATATTTTGTTTCTATCTCTAACAATAATTTCCCTGTATCTACAGTTTCTTTTACTATCTATAATTGTCATCTAAGCTCTTTATTATTGATCCATATGCCTTCTCCATTTTTTCTTTTACCTTTCACTTTTCTGAGGTGTTTTCGATGAGTTCTAACTCTTCGTGAGTCATGATGACTGCCTTCCATAAGCTCTCTTTTTGGAGTAAACTTTTTAAGTTCAGTTTCAACAACATGTAATTTTTCCCATTGAATTTTGAATTTAATTCGGCATTCGTGTTGCTTGCCATCATTGAATTTATTTTGTATTTCTTCTCGTCAATGGCTTCAATTTTACGATTTTCTATTTCCGTCTTTCTACGATAACTTATGGCGACGAACTATTGCGCATGCGTATTACAAATATCACTCACAAATATAAATTCTTGTTAATGTTTATCTTGGCGCAGTTGAATGCTTTGCTGGATGCCATAACCTTTAAGATTGTAAGAAAATTATTTTTTATTTAGCAGAGTATATGTTTAAACAAGAATAAGATAATAAACAAGTTGTTAAGAGATATTATTCAACATTCGTTAGGCTTATTTTCCCTACTCTCGGGAGGTTATCGAATGGCTTTCAATTAAAATAAATATTGTTCATTTATTGCAAAGTTCTTGTTCTCTAAAATAACAGTTTACAAAGTTGTTAATGTTCACGATACTTATCTACAGTGTCCCTCGGTACTGTAGGAAAACGCACACACTTCATTTGAGTCCGGATTGAGCTCCACTTGCACACTTTTTCAACATGGCTGCTTCTTCCTCGCGCACTCTTTTTTTCTTTTCTCGAACAGCCGCACGAGACACATGACTTTTTCATAATCTAATTATCTCTTCGATTGTTTCACTGTGTATTTCCTTTTGTGTCTCAGTTACGTTTATCTGTGATATTTTAGCTTTTCACAATTAAAAATAAAATAAATTTTCAGTTCAACTTATAATATCACAACAGGTAAAATGCTACTTTATTACAACAAACAAATATATACTCTCCAGAAAACGACTGTAATTTTAGTGACTGTATATTTGTTTGTTGTAATAAAGTAGCATTCTATATGAAATGTCTAACAGTTTTCATGAATCACAACAGGTAGTTGATAATAAAATGATTTTTCAGATTTTTTTTATGCCTGTCGTCCGACAGGCTTTGCTGCTAGTACTAAATAACAGCTAATTTCAGTACTTAACTTTATATTTCAATGTTTCGTGTTATCCTCAGCATTCTCCAATCTGTTTTTTTTTCTTTATCACAGTTCGTCTTGGGTATTACTGACATTGCAGTCCTACTGTGTTGATATCGACGGCGAGAGAGCGTGTAGTCGAAATAATTATAAGAGATGAACTAAATTTGCTTTTTATTTAGTTTTTTTCTGACATACAATTCGTTGTTGTCTTTAAAATATAAATATTAAAGGAAGTTCGCTTCTCTGCTATACAGAGTGTACATGAAATGTGCTACCAAAACTTAAAGGTTCCATTCAATCATGCAAAACAACGAATAAATGTCATATAACATCGGTCTGGAAATGCTTATATTCCAAAATACAAACGATGCAACAATACAGAAATCTTGGCCATACAGTCACTCAGTTTCTCAGAAAGTGCTCGAATTGTCCTCCATCGGCCACAATGCACGCAACACAACGTCGTTCCATCGATTGCCGACCACGGTCGAAGATGGCAGATGTATGTCGAATTGTGTTGCACCCATCCACAATGCGATCATGTAGTGCGTGGGCGTCAGGAACCAGTGTTGTGTACACTAATGCTTTAAGATAACCCCATACGAAAAGTCCAGAGGGTTTAAATCCAGTAATTACATGTCACGATTCCTGAGTAGCAATTTAATGACTCTACGATATGACGTAAAGACCAACACATCTGTATCGTTTCATCGTTCATATCTTGAAAATAACGCATTTCCAGACCCATGTTCATATGACATTTATATGACAAGTTTGGCAGCACATTTCAGGTACACGAAGTTTTAAAATCATGTTTTCTGAAATACAGTAAAACCCCGTTATTACGCTCGTCAAGGGACCGTGACCTACAAGTGTAATAAGCGGGATAGCGCTATAAACGGGAAATGATTTATATGATGGGGAAACATTTAGACACCATTTTACAGGAAAGATACTTGATTCTGAAATAGATATAGTGCAAATGTGAGCTTATTTCCTATTAAAAAAATCTTTGATTGTGGTTTGCCGTGTGTGTATGCTACTGTTATAAATTACGACATTTTCAATGCGGTTCAAGAAACTATTAACATCAATTGATACTCCACTAGGAGCAATACAAATATATTTTCGGAGCAGTTTTAATGCACTGCCCGCTATTTCACGCGCCTTTTCTTGAATGATTGGGTCATTTAATGGCTCTGATGCATTACGGGACTGATGAATCCATTCAATTAGAATTTCCTCGGCATCTTCACATTTTCCACACTACTTTTTTACGTTTGCAACCATCCTTCGCTGAATTGATAATTCCATTCTTATTTTTTATTATTGTTCTCAGACTGGATCAGGGAATTCTTAGATTCTGCGAAAACCTTCTGATTTAGTGTAGAATTCTCGTCGTACTTACGAAGAATTTGCAATTTTTCACTTATAGAAAGGGATTTCCGCTTCAAAGAGTTCGAAGATTCCCTCCTACCAGGGAAAGAAAAGAATCGTTACAGTGTTACATTTCTTTTCGATACAAAATTTCCGATATAAAAAAGCGCTACAAGCGGGATTTGAAGCGTTATAAGAGGGTAAAAGTATAGAGAGTTATATAGAAAATTCCAGGGACCGCATGAAAGGAGCGTAAAGAACGGGATAGTGCTATAAGCGGGAGCGTAATAACAGGGTTTTACTGTATATTCGTTTCATCATATTGCCACTAGATTTCTTCACTGTTCCGTTGTAACTGTTAGTAACTGGGATTTTCTGATATCTGTGAAAAAAATCACAGTCCGTGAAATATCGCTCATCCGTAACGTATATAATACAAATACATTAAGCATTTAGGCAATTCATAAAATTCTACTTTACGAATATTTTCTTGAAAAGAAATTCCGATTTTTACGTTTGAAAAAAAAAGTACGATGTTAGATAAATCCCAATTTAATTAAATGACCTTATGGGACTGTAATAATAGCATATGTTGAAAGTCAATAATAAACAATCACGAAAAGCGAATGTGTTATAATTTTTTAACTGAAGCTAATATCACTGCTTTAATTTTCAGCGACCCATTTGGGAGCTATTGTGATAGCGACCAAATCTGTACCTATTGCCTTTGTCCTGTCCGTCCGTGTATATCCCCTAGGGTGTACCTTATATGGGTGAAAAAAAAAGTTTTTTTAATATTGAAACGCATACCCCCTAATTCTTTTCTATATACATAGACTAACTCAAATACAAAATTTTATCTTCCTAAGTTAATATTAACCTGTGCCGACAGGGCTTTAAAGTTTATGAGAATCTGTGCTTTTAATGCATTCTGTCATTGAACTAGATCAGTTGAAATATTTTTATTTTATAAGAATATAAAATAAAACATCAAGTTTAAAGTTAATGTAAGGTATTCATTAATAATAAAAAAAAAGAAAATTAGAAAATTATCATGCAGGATATTTCCTTTTGAGGGTATCTTTTTTTGTAATCTGGATACAAATATCTATGCTCTTGCACATAACGTAGCAAGAATTGCTTCTGTTCTTCTTTTGCAGTTATTGTTAGCCATGGAAATCTTGCATAAGTTTGACGGCTCTTTCAGCTGTTCATTGATAGCTCTTAAAGAAAGAACCTTCTTTTTTGCCTCCAAATAGCCAACATCTTCTTGCCATGTAGAAACATGTGTCTGGAGGAATTCTTGTTCAATTTTCAACCGAGAAAACAAATTGGTACTCTTGACGGACACGAAATCATTTAATGATTTATCTGCAAGAATAAAATAAAGACATATTTTCAGTTTGAAATCTATCACGTAAAAACAGTGTAAGAAATGATGTAAGTATTCCCACTCACCACAAAAATAATTAGATATCTCCTCTTTCGATGGAACGTATCTCTTTCCATAATCATATAAACTCTCTCGTTGTAAATTTACTACTATCATTTCTTTAACTTTTTCTTCAACTTTGTCATCAAACAGTGATAAAACGGCAATTTCTTCAGACAAGTACCACAGATGTTGGCTAAACTTGTTCAGAGCCTCTTGAGAGATTGACTTGTCCACTGTTTCGTATTCTTTTAGCATTTTTAAGAAGCACAAATCTTGATTTGGCGCCTTCACTACAACACTGCATTGAAGCCAGGGTTTTACATACATAGTCACGATAAACAAACAAACATCTTGCAGTGCTCGTTTATCTTTGGTGCTCATTTTGACCTGGGATTGCAGCAAACATATTTTTAAAGAGTAATTAGTTCTCTCCATCCATCTTGCCTGGTGCATTGCTCCTGGAGGTCTAATTTTAAATTTTCTCCCATCGTCTCCTCCTAAAAAAATAATAGCTAATTAGATGAGTTCCCTGTAATCGTCACGAATAAAAGATTTCAATTCTTCATTGTAGAAAGTCAACAATCCTTCAATCATTGTATCAGAAAAAAATAAATGATGTTTAACAAAGTCGTTTTAGGTTTCAACAGCTGTAGGATTCACATTTTTCTAGTTGTCTCGAAACTTTTTGAATAGTCGAATATCAGGGCTATTAGTAATTTGGTGAATTTTTGTTTCAAAAATACATTTTAAGACCAGTTCATACACATGATGTCGGCAAGCAAATAGAAGCAATTCTTTCCCTAGTTTTTGTCCCAGACATACACAAGCTCCGTTTAAACACCCCGCGTTAGATGCTGTTGTATCACAGCACATTATTTGTACCTTGTCAGCGATATTCCAATCAAAAAGAGCATTTGCCAAAACTTTAGCTCGTTCTTGGCCAGAAGACCTCTCCAGTCTTGGTACTGCAAGTTGTTTCTCTGCGAATGAAATAAGGATTGGCAAGCGCTCTTCTTTGGGACTTCTTACGTCCAATCCGGGTAATAATTTTCCATCCCATTGAAGGGTAACTACTTCAGTATATTGTTTTGAAAATCTGATTTTATCGATTCCGCTCTATCTTTTCTACTCTGTGTGATAATATATTGAATAGAATATTTGTTAATTGGGAAATCATCACAGTTTAATCCCAGTGCTTCTACTGCAGCCTGAAGTATAAAAACAGAATCCCTTATGCTTAATTGACATCTATTTAATGCTGCAACTAACTTAGGAGTGATAAAGTCTTTCCTCCCTCTTTTTATTATAGTTCCAGAACTGATGGGTTGAGATGTGAATGGCAAAGGTTCCTCCAGACTTTCATCAGAGCTGGTAGATTGATCCTGTTGTTCTTGAGGATGTAAAGAATCTTGCGCAGTATGAGGTGTCGACAAACTCACAGAACACATTCGCTCGAGCCTTTTTTTTTCTCTTTTATTTTCTCTGTCTTACTCGTTCTTCTTTCTCCGCTAACTTTTTGTCTACACCCGCTAAACAACCTGGTCGTCCTGGTTCTCTTTGACGTTGTAAAAATATTTCGTCTTCCTCTATTTTCATTCGTTCCAAAGCATCAGCGTGTGCTATGTCGAATAAATTATCTAAATTATTTTGAAAATCCTTCTCACGTTGTTTATAAAAGTCTTGTTTTTTTTTTTTTTTAATTTTTTTGCAACTCTTTCCAAGCTTGATAAAGGTCCACAAGTTTTTTCCCACAGTTAGGTATAGCTCTAGTAGGTATCCTAGCTTTTTCCCAGAATATAATACACTCTCGAACAACAAGATTTGCGCTTTCACTGATAGTCAATTTAACTTCGCGAATATTAAAAAATAGAACTCCAAGAACTTGGCGATTAGACGGTAATTTTGCACCTGTTATTTGATAATTAATGTCACCAACCAAGAAAATACGTTTTTTATTGCTTCGTAATTCAAGCACCATATTTTTAATGTAAAACAATTCTTGTTAATTACTCGACAATCCAAGAGCGAATAACAAAGCCGCGAGCGCGCGCTGCTCCTTGCGCGCAAAGTGTATGAACGTGTTTCGTTGCATGTCGGCACGGGTTGCCGTTATCCAAATAAGCTAAAAATTTATTTCCGAGTGTTTTAGAGGCTAAAGAAAAAAACTAGAACCTATGCGTTAAAAAATAAAAACTTTGAAAAATAAGGGACACCCTAATATCCCCTCTCCCCTAACAACTCCACTGATTTCACCCCCCCCCCTCATGTTCGAGATATTTGGCATTGTTGTCATTGTACTCCCTTAAAAATTCCTGAATGAAATGTTGGATCGACAAACAGACTTCACCATCAAGTTCAGAGGCCAAAACAATGTGGGAATAGGGTATTTTCAGGTGTCAAAGCAACCCATGCTCGAGACATACGGGCATTATTTTCATTGAATCCTGGTATTAGCTTAAATGTTAGAAATGCAACCATCTCATTTCAGTTGTCAGAAATTGCGTGATGATTAACAACCTGGACTTATATAGCGAAGGTTTTTGGTTCGATTCCGTTTATATACTTTTTGTTTATCTATTAATCTTTTTTTTCTAAATGTTCGCTTTGGTCTTTATTGTTTCTTTTTTTCTAACTTTTTTATGTTTTCTTATGTTAATAAACTTCCTTTTTTAATTATTTTTTTTAGTTATTATTTTTATTACTATAAGTAGCTCTTAAATTTATGCTTTAGCACAAAATTATTTTCACTTATTATTTTTATTTTTATTTTTTTATTTAATTTTAAATTTTTTATTTTATGTCTCAGTTTTTTATTTTTATTTTAAACTTATGTGATGGCATTATTATTGCATAATTTTAATCTTTGTTTCACATATTAAAATATGCTGCACAAATAAAACATGTTCGAGCTCTAGACGAAATGTAATCTTTATATTATCTGAGTTGCTGTATTATAAATAAAACTAGCAGCAAAGCCTGTCGGACGACAGGCATAAAAAAAAAAAATCTGAAAAATCATTTTATTATCAATTGTCAACTATAAAGTAAATATCTCCTTATAAACTACATTTTTTGTAAAAACAGCATCAGATCCTTGTATCAGATGTCCTTGATGTATTTGGTCAAGACTTTTGATTTTGACGTCGAAAGCACGATGTGCTGGAGATGTAGCAACATATAACTGTCCATGACTAAAAACAGGCTTTGGTAAATAAATACCAACCATATCTAAAGTTTGTCCTTGTAAATAAATTGTTCTAAAAAAATAAGAATGGAATAATTATTATTTTTGACCCATAACGCCGAAAGGCATTTAAAACTCACCTTTGTAAAGTAAATACTGCGCTAACTTCTGAATGAAGCTTCTACGGCAAAAATAGTTTTTGATTTCAAAATCAGCGTAAAAAACTGAGTAAGAATGTCAAATTTCATTAAAATCGGTGCAGTGGTTACAAAATTATTTGGTTTTGAACGTATGTTTTGTTAGAATTTAAGTTGTGTAGATTAGTTCCCAAGGATAAAATTTTATGGAAACAACATGAAATGACACAATGAACTAAAATTTCATCCAATTTGAATATCCTTGAATCAATGCTACCATTGAGAACCTTGGATCTATCTTAATAGCTTAATTATATCGAGTCACATATCGAGCCAATTATATAAGTTGATAATAATAATAACACTTTTTAAACCAAAATAACGTTATGTGATTTGAAGGGAAGAACAACGAATTTCTGTAAATGAAGGAAACTGGAGTAACGGGTTTTCTTGCCTAACAACAAAATGGCAGCCACTACTACTTAACTTCCTACCTTTAGGCCTCAGCAGGCCATCTAGTTGCCGCACGACCTCCAACGAAGACAATCGCATGATTGGGATTGCAAATACCGAGGTTTATCCAACGCTCTGTAAAATTCTACCGCAAGAAATTAATGCATTTACATATAAACTTTCTTTCTGCGTAAAGGAATTTCAGAAATATCTGTAATTCTGTCTGTAATCGCTGTCTGTGAATTTAATTCGACGGCAATTTTTGGGCGCCATTTTTTTGATGGGCATGACGTCATGCGTGACGTGTTCCAACCCTGCGGTATGATTGGGATTCTATCGAGTTACGGACAGACTGACAGACAGACGAACTTAGCCAATTATATAAGGTAGATATGTAGTAAATATAGACTTTGTAAAGATTTTGTAAACTGTTGTCGACTTCCTTTTCCATTTTAAAATGTATATCCTTATTCATTTTATTGATTTCTGCGAAAAATTTGCGAAAAATTTGCGAAAAGTTTGAAATTTTTAGACATATGTTTGATCAAGAATGAAAACAAATTAATTTTAAAACACTATACCAAGGAATATAAAAGTGAACACATAATGAACTATGAATCTGGACATGACATCAATATAAAAAAGAATATAATTGAAAATTACTTACAAAGAATTGATATGAATACAAGTGAGGAAGAAGATTTTGTCGCTGAAATTAACAAAATGAAAACAATCCTCAAAAAGAATGGGTACAAAGGGAAATTTATTGATAGAGTTATAAGAAAATACCATTCCTTTAAAATAAAAGAATTAGAAACATATAATGATAAACGATTTTTTATCCCTTACTTGAACAAAAACAGCTTGCAACTAAAAGAAATTTGTAAAAGATTCAATTTTAGAATTGGCTTTGAGTATAGAAATAAAATAAAAAATATTTTATGTTGTAAACTAAATCGAAGTGATAAAAAACACGAGATGGGAATAGTGTACAAGATAGAATGTTTGAATTGTAAATTGTTCTATCTTGGAGAAAGTAAAAGAACGGTAAAGGAACGTATGATAGACCATGGCACCTACATACAAAATCAATTAATAGATAAGTCAGAGTTCGCTGAACATTGTAAGAAAAAAACGCACTGCGTTATTAGTGAAATTAAAATTTTATGTGTGGAGAAAGAAACAAAAACACGAAAAATGATTGAAAGCATGTACATTCGAAACACCACAGAACGAAATATCAATAGGAGTGATGGACTTGAAGTGAATGAATATTTTGTCAGAATAGCAAAAGTTTTTATTGAGAAGCTGTGTGATAATTGCAATAATAAGGTTACAATAGAAGAATTGGCAAATAACTAACAAATAGAAAGTTTTTTATGAAATTGTTAATTAATAATAGAAAGTTGTAATATTATTAACAAAATGTATATGTACAACATGTAATAATTTAATTGTTCAACAGAATTTTCACTAACTCTTTGTAAAATAGGCTTGAGGAAGGGGGAACGATATTCCCCTGAAAATTTGCTTTATCCGAATAAATGTAAGTTATTATTACATTTTATTTTAGAGATGTTGGAGATCTTTCATCACAATACATATGGTAGGAGAAAAAACCTACGAAGGAGGTATGGAACAGAATATATTTTGTTCATAAATTTCTTAAAATGTAACTTCAGTGAATAAGTATCTTTTTTAAAATTCTTCATCTGATTGACAAAGAAAATTTTGTTGTAAATTTACTAATCATTGTTTTTACTACGCATGCAAGTCGTGTTGTTTGCTTTATATTTAATTTTATTTTAATGTAATGTTATATTTTAATTCTCAGTTTATCAGATATTTTTAGTTCTTGGAGCCTTAAACTTTTAATACATAAACCATAAGCCATAAACTTTTAATAGAGCAGTGTTATGTCACCTTTTTATATATTTAATGATATATATTCTTTATTCAGCATTAATTTGTCTGTTACTCATAAATCACCCACACAGTAGAACATTTTTATGTATCTAGTGTTTCATTTCCTACATGAATTAATGATTTTTAGAGACAGGGTGTTTCGGAAATGGAAGACAAAGCAAAGAGATACGGGTTCCAAAGGTCATTTTGAATCGACAATGTTCTATGACATTTTGTTGTATGGGCCGAAGTTTTAGGTTTAGGAAATGAATGCTTTGGTAATGGTGCCTAATGAAAGAAATCTGAGTTCACATTACGACGTGTAAGTAAATAAGGCATTTTCTTTAGTTATCATTCTTGTTTTCAGTATGACATTTGTTATCGGGATTGCTTTTTGTAATAAACCTTTATCGTATTTACTTACAATTCCTATGGAGCTTTCCTTGTCCTGGATTGCTCATTAGCAATTGGGATTGACTATTCCCAAAGCATTGATTTCCTAACTCTAAAACTATGGCCCATACAACAGAATGTCAGATAATTATCGACTGAAAATGACCTTTTGAACCCTTATCTCTTCGTTTTGTCATTTCCGAATGACACTGTATTATTATATAAATACTTAAATTACTTTGGTAATATAGGGTTATCGTCAGCGCCCACAATTGCATAAAAATGACGGTTGCGGACATATATTGTTTGACAATAAATGTTTGTTTTAATGTGCCCTACCATCCATGAAAGGTTGTCGAATCAGTTTAGAATCACCCTGTATATTAGAGTTTTATTATTAGATCATTTGGAAACAATAGTTTCAAGTCCGTTTTGAAATATGCAATGCAAAAGTTTAGAGCGTACAAATACATGAGAAATAAAAGAAAAACTCAGCAGACTAAGAATTCACTGATCTGTTTTTTGAAATTGTGATACCGAGAATCCAAGATGGATCATTTCTGGTTTCCTGAACTTCGTTAGTTGGATCCGCCCGGTATCTTATATCTCAGTGAACTCAGAAAACATATAAAGAAAACAAAAGAAAACACCACAAAGGCCGTCCAATTACAAAAACGTCAAAAATTAAATAAAGAATAAAAAAGACCAATGAATTAAATCCCGTTAGCGATCGCTTAGCATTTAAGGAATTAATTGGTAAATAAGAAATATACACTGCAAAAGTTTAACTTGCGTACAAATATATAAGAAATAAAAGAACAAACGGATATGACTAAGAGTTCACTGGTCTGTTTTTTCAAATTGTGATAATTGAAGGGCCATTGTGGTGTTTACTTTTGTTTTCTCTATATGTTAATCCAAGTTCATTGAGATATAAAATACTGGGCGCATCCAACTGACAAAGGTTAGGAAACCAGAAATGGTCCATCTTGGATTCCATATATCAAAATTTCAAAAAAAAAAATTCAGTGAACTCTTAGTCTGGTGAGTTTTTCTTTTATTTTTCATTCATTTTTAAATACTAAATATTTAAATGAATTCCTGAATGAATATTTAACATTAAGATACTTTTAATATTAGTTCAGAATAAAAAAGAAAAAAAAAACAATAACTAACTTTTAAGTATGTAATAAAATCAAAGTACATGTGATCACAGGTTTGTTAGTTTAATATAAAGATATTATCGTGGGTGGAATATCCTTTGCTGAAACCTGCGTCATTTTCTTCTAAAGCTTTATTTTTCGAAATTTTTTTTACGTATATTATTTTGAATTATCTCTTTAGATTTTGAAAGTAGTATTTAAAATGGTTATTCATATATAGTTTTTAATCTCCATATTTGAAGAAAGGGATAATATTTCGTTCTCTCTATTTATTTGAATTTGTTCGAAATCCCATATTTGTAATCAAACCAATTTGTAATCCACACTCACTTATTCCATTGTTATGGCCGCGGGGTTGGCGATGTCGCTCAGACACTGGCCTCTCCCCTCTAAGTCACGGCTTCGGTTCTCATGTGGGTTTCGTTGATGGTGGCGATCTGCGCTGGGCTGGTTTTCCCAGGGTTCTCTCATTTTCCATGCATTTCTCACACCATCTTTTCTAAGTCTTTCTCTCCGTCTGTCCTTTTTTCCGTGGGATAGTACAAAAGATCTTTCAGGTCGACGTGCTCGGCAGTCATGCTACCCACTTTCAATTAATCTAATCTAAACTATTCCATTCTAAGTTTTTCAGAATTTCATTAATAATCCTATCAGTTCATGGAGCTTTATTTTTTTTTAATTTTGCTAATACTTTATCTCATTTTCTTGTATAATTTTATTATCCATTTCATTTGTATCTTCTATAAAATACTTTCCTATTCAAATATATCTGTTCACCTTATAATTCGCAAATGTTTCCTTTCCTACTAACTTAATACAAAACATCTCCATAACTTGTCAATTCTTGTGTTCTTCAAAATTCGTAAAATTCCCTTTAAAGTCCCGAATTACTTATCAAAATTTACTATTTCTTTTTTTGACTAGGCTCATTGAATAGGAATTCTATGAAATGAAATATTGGATATATGGTCAGGTCTTAAATACCGTAATCGCATATAAGGTCACATTTGTCTGTGATTTCAGTGCCACACTGATTCAATTCCAAGAATTTTTCTGTGGGTACGATCTTTTATCGGCGTCATTTCTCTTTCTGACTGAGGGGACAGCTTTCTCACGCCTGGACGAGTGGGAAGGATATTTCTCCGTTCCCATCGCGTCACGTGTCCATCGTTTGTTCACCACGAAGTCGAAGGAAAGGATCTCATTCCAACCGTTTCTTCGCTTGTATTATGATGTCGACAAAAAGAAAAAACGTTGTCTCTATCAGAGAAAAAAAAAATCTTCTAAGATTTTGAAAAATTTAAGGTAATCGAAAGGATGTTTCGCCAAAGAGCGTGGGATACCACCAATGACTCTCAACAATATTCTGTCCTCGCATATTGTTGCAGAAACATGTAATGGAAAGAGAAAAAGAAAGCGTTTATCACCGTATGAGAAAGTTGAATAAGGCCTTCTCCAATGGTTAAAATTTGCTAGAGCACATAATGTGTCTATGTCGTGCTTAGTAGCGGTATTTTGTAGCGGTATGAACATTGGGATACATTCAATGTTGATGAATGTGGACTTTTTTTTCCGGGTCTTTCCCGACAAAACTTTTACTTTCAAGAAAGAAAAATATATAGTGGGGAAAAAAAATAAAGAAAGACTGACAATTTTTTTAGGAGCTGATATGGATGGCTCTGAAAAACTGAGATCGCTAGTTATCTGAAAATTTCAAAAGCCACGTTGCTTTAAAAATGTCAAGTCTTTACCTTTGGATTATGATGCAAACAAAAAACCATGAGTGAATGCTAACATATTTGAGAAAACTATACGGCGTTTCGATAGATACTTTTTTAAAAATAAAAGAAAAGTTGTTTTCATCGCAGACATTTGCCCTGCTCATATCAACATACTTCAGTTGAAATCAATTCAGCTCGTTTTCTTACCCCCAAATGTTACGAGTGTTTTGCAACCTTTGGATCAGGGAGTGATTGAAAATCTGAAATTGAACTACAGAAAGCTCCTTCTGAAAGATTTGATTTCAGCAATTGATGAGAAAAATCTTTTTCACGTGTCTGCGTTAGATGCAATTTTTTATATTCATAAAAGTGGATATCAAGGCCTGAAGGAGGAGGCAAGAGATAGAACGACTTGGAGAAAGAGACATTGCTGACCTTATTTGCTGCTTGCCATTGGACCTGTCTACGACAGAACACTGATGATGATGAAAAGTTTGAGCTTGGTGTCAAACACATGCATTTCAAATTGCTTTCGACATGCTGGTTTTCAATTTTCTTCAAATAGTGTGGATAAAATAACAGATGAAGATGATGAAGACAATATTCCTTTAGCTGTGTTAATACTAGATCTCAGAAATCGCTCCTGTGCTATAGAAGGGGAAAGTGAATACGTGAGAATTGATGATGAAATTACTACCACTTCTCAAGCTTCGATTTCCGAAATTGTTTCGCAAGTTTTAGATTCCAATGCAGCAGAAAGTGAGGATAACGACAGTGATATTGAAAGTTAAGCGGTGACACAAGCAGAAGCACTCAGAGCATTACATGTCGTAAGACATTTTTTTACGAGCCATGAGGGAGCTATAAAACATTTTCAGAAATTACAAAACTTCGAAAACACTGTACAAAAGATGAAACCAAAATCGCGACAGTCCTGTATTAGGGATTATTTTAAGTAAGGTTAGTTGTACATCAGTACTTTGCTTCAGCATACTAGTACTATTTCTAAAAACTTTCTTCCGAATTAAAACTTTTAAAAATATTTTCTTTCTGATACCTAATTTTAATTGGTTCAAATAAATTAAAAAATTATAACGTAATAAACTAATATATTTGTACGTATTAAATTTTACAAAGAATTTTACTGTATTTAATAATGCTTATTTATTAACAAATGCGTATGAATCGGATATAAGGTCATCCCGCTTATAAGGTCACTTTCGCGAGGTCCCAAGGGGTGACCTTATATCGAGGTCTGACTGTATTTTTTACCTTTTTCATTCTTCTTTCAAATCTCGTCCCTTATTGCTTTTTCCGTAAAAATGTTTTCTTATTAAGCAATAATTAATAATAAGACAAGTGAATATAATTTTGAGCTAAACCATAAATTTAAGGACGACCCATAAAATGAAAAAAATTAATGAAAAAAGGAAGTACATTAATGTAAAGACAACTAAAAAAAAGTTGGGAAAAACATAAAAAGAACGTAAGTAAAACAAGAAAAAAAAACCTAAGAAGACATTGAGAAAACAAAATAGATATGCAGATTCGAACTGACAACCTCCTATTTATTAGTCCCAGATGCATCAACCTACAACTGACAACTGAAATGAGATGGTTGCATTTCTACCATTTAAGCTAATACCGGAAATCCAGAAATGCTTCACACGAGATCCGCATGAAAGCATGGTGTTCACAATCCTTTCAAAAGTTTCAACAAGTGAATATAATTTTGTGCTAAAGCATAAATTTAAGGGGCAAACCATAATAATAATATAATAATTAAATATAATAATAAAAGAGAAGCATGGCATGACCGAGCAATCTAGTCGGCGGTCTGCCGTCTGGCCGTTGTGTCGGGATCTGGGTTCGAATTCCGGCATTGGCACGGCTGTTTCTTTCTTCTTGTGCGCTTTGTCCGTTTCTCCGCTGGGACTTACTATCTCAGGGTTATTCTAGACCAGCGGTCGCCAACCGATAGTCCACGGACCACTGGTGGTCCATTGAACTGGCCGGCAGGGGCGCTTGGGTCGTTTTTTGATGATGGCGATCGAACCTTAAGTCTTCTCTGTATGTGTATTATTCGGCTGAGATTCCTCAGACGCTCTCCAGTGACGTTTCCCCGTGGATTGTTGTTTGAACATGTCGGAAGGGAGTGAGACAACTAAAAAAAAGTTGGGAAAAAAATAAAAAGAACGTAAGTAAAACAAGAAAAAAAAACCTAAGAAGACATTGAGAAAAAAAAAATATTTATGCAGATTCCAACTGACAACCTCCTATTTATTATTTCCAGATGCATCAAGCTACAACTGACAACTGTAATGAGATGTTTGCATTTCTAACATTTAAACTAATACCGGAAATCCAGAAATGCTTCACACGAGATCTGCATGAAAGCATGGTGTTCACAATCCTTTCAAAAGTTTCAACAAGTGAATATAATTTTGTGCTAAAGCATAAATTTAAGGAGCGAACCATAATAGTAATAAAAAAATTAAATATAATAATAAAAAAGAAGCCTGGCATGGCCGAGCAGTCTAGACGGCCCGGCGGTCTGCCGTCTGGCCGTTGCGTCGGGATCTGGGTTCGAATCCTGGCATTGGCATGGCTGTTTCTTTCTTCTTGTGCGCTTCGTCCGTTTCTCCCCTGGGACTTACTATCTCAGGGTTATTCTAGACCAGCGGTCACAAACCGGTATTCCACGGACCACTGGTGGTCAGTTGAAAATTCTTGATGGTCTTCAGAAAAATTTGGATATTATTTCAATTTTACAGCCCTTTGTCCAATATTTTAGACTTTTTTAATAAAATAAAAGTTTTCTGGTTATTATTACATATATGTATTTACCTTTTTTTATTAAATTCATATTAGTGAACCGCCAAATTTAAAATTATACATTTAGTGATCCATGAAATTCTAAAGGTTGGCGACCGCTGTTCGAGACGAGATGTGAATTTCGTCCTCCTTCTTGAATATCCTATCCCCATCCTGACTTAGTCAGGTAGGGTTAGCCCATGGTCCATAGTTGGCCAAAATCGGTGAAAGAAAGGAATAAAAAAGGAAGTACGTTAACGTAAGAAAAAATAAATAAAAAGTTGGAAAAAAATAAAAAAAAAGTTGGGAAAAATAACTAATATATATTTTACTGGCAATGTGTGAAATCCGGCATTCTATAGAATGCCAAGGAAATGTATAGAATGCCTAAAATGACATTTGAAAAATGTCAAAGTATGAAATGATTTCTACTTTATACATTGCCTAGGCATTCTATAGAATGCCGAGTTGCCGTGCGGCAAAGTATGTAACTGGCCGGCGGGGGCGCTTGGGTCGTTTTTTGATGATGGCGATCGAACCTTAAGTCTTCTCTGCATGTGTATTATTCGGCTGAGATTCCTCAGACGCTATCCCGTGACATTTCCCCGTGGATTGGTGTGTTGCCATGTCGGAAGGGGGTGTAGTGCCAGGACAGGAATCACGCCATGTTGATATGTAACAACGGTTCTACGATGAATTATCCCAAGAGCCAATGCTGCTAAAAACTGTGTTTTTTTAGCCGAAAACAGTTACCAAAAATTAGTGGACGATGTGAAAAAGGCTAAGACGACCATTAAGAAAGAACCACGGGACTATTGGTTGGTAAAACACTATGATGTCATGATGGTGGAAAATAAGAGTAAGTTGATCCATCCTGTCAAAGAAGGTGTGAGTCCCATACAGTTTTACGTCGCGGACTCCGAGTTATTTGACGTACTTCATAAGGCTTCATATTAGTCATGGAGGACGGGACAGAATGTTAAAAGAACTTTCATCCAAATACAAGAACATTACCCGTCGTGATATTGAACTCTATATTAACCTTTGTGAGCCTTGCCAGAAAAAACAAAAAGGTATCAAAAAAGGTGATGTGGTCAAGCCAATGCTTTTTTCTGAATTCAATTCCCGCTGTTAGGTCGATCTCATCGACTTTTAATCCCATCCTGATGGGGAATACAAGTTTATAATAGTGTACCAAGATCATCCCACCAAGTTTGTGGTTCTCAGGGCCCTGAAAACAAAGAGGGCAGAAGAAGTAGCATACAAGCTCGTAGATATATTTACGTTGCTTGATGCTCCAACGATTCTACAGTCCGATAACGGCAGGGAATTTGCAAACAATGTGGTAAGCAGCCTAAAGGAGTACTGGCCCTCCTTGAAGATTGCCCATAGTAAGCCGCGCTACTCACAAAGCCAGGGGAGCGTCGAAAGAGCTAACCAGGACATCGAAAATATGCTGTGTGCTTGGATGCAAGATCAAAAAACTGGCTACGGAGTGAGGGGTTACGATTCGTCCAACTTATGAAGAACAGAGCTTTTCATTCTGGGATTAAAAGATCATCATACGAAGCTCTCTTTGGCTACAAAGCTTAAGTAGGCTCACAACGTCGTCCCTAGCTAACGATGTTTTAAAGACGTGGAAACAGAAGAAGAGTTCGAAAAAATAATAGAGAGCGTACAAACAACACAAGAGCAGGAAGACAGAGATGAAGAAATGCAAGAGACAGAGCTTTCTGGAGAAGACATGCATGAGAATGAAATCCATGATGAAGGAAACCAAAGCAGTGGTGAAGCCATGGTTATCGAAGAGCATTCCATTTCCGTTGTTACCGAAGACCCTTCTTCTTCCACTACCTGCTGCGTCTGCTTAAAAGAAACCAGCGGTGGTTATACATGTCGAAAGTGTAGCGAAAACGTTCATGCCATCTGTGGGCATCCCCCTAAAGACGATGCTGTCGACAACGAAGTAGAAGGTTATGGGGTTAGCATTTTGTGCACTGTTTGCTTCAATATTGAGAAAGCTATCAAAAATAAAATGGAATCGAAATCGAACCTCGAAATGCAGGCCTTAAAAATAAAAGGGATTCTGACAAAAAATTTCCTCCTTCGCCTTTGGGAGCCACTGTGCGAGTTCCCATTCCCGATGTTGACAAAGGGCGGGGAGACTCGCGAAATCTGTTGGCAGTTGTTATGAGCATGACAGACGATGGCTTTTACCGGGTTGGAACTGCACAAGGAATCTTGAAGCAACTCTATGCCAGATCAAAATTCACCGTATGTCCAAAGGATTTAATCAAAGCGGAAGACGTTCCT
>JAFIDM010006715.1:0-19529 GCA_023159025.1 Thereuonema tuberculata
AAATTACTGTTTAATATAAAACAGTAATTTTTAAACAGTATCTAAAACTAAGAAGTACAGTTCTTGATGCTCGAATAGCATCTATTTTAAATGTTAAACAAAATTGCTTTCAAAGATAAATAAATTTATAAAAAAAATTCAATACAAATTGACACTAATAGAGATTGTTACCTACGAAAATTTCATGAGTCATTAATAATTCAAACACAAAAATGTTATAACACGGACATATCCATACAAAATGCTTTAGAGTGTGATATAAAATAATGATATCACGTTACTTTGATGAGTCAATGAATAACCAAGATTAGTTAATGATATTCCTTACATTGTTAGTAATCTTATTGTTGTTTACTTTTATGATTTGTATCTTTTTAAGATGTTTTATTTCAATTTGTGCATGTGATGACTAGGAAAACCTCGAAACATGTTATGGCATAGTAATTATACATTATTATTTTGAAGCTCTTGTGTCTATGGTCCTTTTCTCATTATATGCTACACAATATAAAGGTTAAGTAAGCATTCATGATTGTTGCGGGTTAAAGCTACGGAGGAGAGTTGTCGCTGAGGAAGAAATCTGCAAAGATCAAGATTTATGCTGCCTTTTACAGAGAGCATGCCCTGGAACCACTTTATCGTGACGATATATTTGTACGGCAGCGACAAAAGGAAAATGTGGATTCATCAGGCTAGAGCGACCCAGCTGTACATGATCAGTATGGCGACTAAAACCGGAATACGAGCAACCGCATACATTATGATTCTTGTAAAACGATTCCCCGATGCATCTCCAATGGACTTCTGCAGGGTAGGATTCCTTAAACGCGCTCTGGGAACACGACAACCGAAAACAGTAAAAGGACTTTGGAAAGGGGAGTGGAACAAAATACCTCTCGTCTACCTCCAACGCTGCCTTCTTCAATGGAAACTGCGATACAGAGCCATTGCCAGAATGCAAGAACACCCCATTCAACACAACCGATGGTGGAGAAAAGGGTTCTGCTAAGTCTATGACGTGATCAAAATCGACCGAATAAACGTGAATCAACCTTCCGTATATACACAATTACGATCCTCAGTTCCAATGCGCAGTAGCTCCGGCTATTCATTGATTGGGTGCGAGTTTTTGATCATTTGCATAATCGGTCGAAAGGTTTTTGCATCTCTATAGGACTATTTCTTTCGGGGTGTGTCGACTTTTTTGTCAAAAAGTGTATGATAATTAAAATAAATTACTGAACATTTAGAATTTCTTATTTTTTAAATATTATCCTAAGTATTTATTAAATATTGTCATATTTAAGAATCGTTGTAATAGACCTAATGGAAACCATTAACCCTTTTAATTCTCATCTTTTAAGTAACTTTTAAGTAACATCTTAATGCCAGAAATCAAAATTTCTTTAGCACTTTTTGCTATTGTGATAGAAACCAAAATCGGTAGCTATTGCGCTTTCCTGTCCGTCTGTGTCAACCCCTAAGAACTCCCGAACGGAAGGTCGGATTGACAAACGAGATGGACATCGTATTTAGAGGCCTAAGCACCTTAGTAATGGGTATTTTCAGGGGTCACCCCCCCCCCCCCCGTTCGAGATATTTGACATTGTTTTTATTGCATTTAAGCTATTAGAATAAATGTTAGAAATGCAACCATCTCTTTTCAGTTGTCAGCTAAAGCTTTTTTTTTAATTTTTTCCTTTTTTTTTTTCATTTTCTCTTACGTTATTGTACTTCTATTTTTTATTATTATTTTTAATTTTTTTTATCAGTATGGGTCGCCCTTAAATTTATGCTTTAGCATAAAATTATATTCACTTGTTTTTAATCTTTATTTTAGAGTCCCATAGTTCTCAGTCTTGTGCAGTTAATAAAGAAGATAAAGATTCTGATAATGCAAATATAAACCATATTCAATCGAGCAACTGCGCTGAACTCTACAATCAAGGTAAATATATCTTTAATGCAATCGAAAATAAAGTTCAACGTACATCTGTCTAGTCTCCGAATTTCAAACTTCAAAAAAAATTATCAGAAAATTCTTTGTGGAATTTAATTTAGAACCGAAAACTTTGAAATGTGAAGTAGAAATTTGGAGAGGTTAGAAAAAAAAACTCTGATTAGTTTCCTGTTTCGTAGCAAAATAAAAGTATAGCAAATAAAATCGAAACTTGTAGGAAATAACTTGCTTAAAGTATGAAGATTTGATATGACGGTAGATATCAAAGATAAATATTACACCTACTGTATGTTATTATAACTTACTGCAAATTTAAGAACCAAGAATTGTCATTTATTTGCTACAATATTTTTCTGATGAAAATACAGATTTTATTTTATTTCAAAGATTTTCAACTAGTTTTGCTAAATTATGTTGCTACAAACTTTGATTAAATTCTGTATGAGTTTTATATATAAAATTTCCAGTTACACTCTTCTTTACATCCATAATGTTCAGTCATTCGGAAAAAATCTCCTTTAATCTGTCTTTATTGCATCTTTTTTTTATAAAAGACTTCTTCAGGACAATTTTAGGAGAACAACTCTGTCTTCCTCCTCTAAATCGTTATGAATACAATTTGAATTCATTTTGAATTAACAAACAAACAATGATAAACAAGTAATGATAAACAATGATACGCTGCCCACAATACATAATAACTTTTGAATTATAATTGTGCTTCTTCTAAAATTGTCCTGATGAAGTCTTTTGCAGATTAATAAATAGATTAAAGGTTTTTTTCCGAATGACAAGAAGATTATTATATATGTATTTTTGTATAAAGAAGTTATTTTTATCTCTTTTTATTTCATCATAAAATGTATCAAAACAAGTTTCCTATTATATTTTGCATAACAAAAATAAAATGAAGTAACAAAATGAGTTCAATACCGTTGCATTCATCAAGCAATTTATGTAAGGTAATTCTAACTGGTAAACTATAATACATAAACGAAAACCGTTATATTCAATTCGAATTTTTAATTTAAAATTGTACTTAAAATTGTTTTTATTTCCATCTTTTTTTCTCCTTCATGATACATTTTAAATCTAGCTAAAAATATAAGATAGATGTAAATAAATATAAGCGTATTAAAGAGTAGATGTAATAAGTTTGTATTAATGATTAGGGAATCGAAAAAGTGGAATTTATGATGTGTATCCTAAAGGAAGAACCAATTCAAGTTCATTCCAAGTCTACTGTGATATGGAGAAGGATGGCGGTGGCTGGACAGTAAGTACTATATCCTATTCATTAACAGCTGTTTAAAAATTAGCATTGTTATTTGATTAATAAATCAAAAATAAAATTATATAGATTCTTAAAATCTTTAATTAATGGTATCTTTTTTTTAAAAAAAAAAAAACATTCCGAATCTGCAATATAGTCCTTTAGTAAATTATATTATTTTTTGTACTAAAATCAATCTCTGAAAGCTTGACAATGATGTCTGGAAGCTATAGCTATTTCGATTATATAATATTATATTATATTATATTATATTATATTATCTATTTGAATGGTTCAATATTAAGTGAAGTAAGTCTAACTACTTTGTATTTTTAAGTTAAAGTTCATATATTTTACTGTTACTCAAATACTGTAAAAAAGCAACAAATAAATCTGTGAAATTGTCATAGGTCTAATGATTCCTATTTTGTTTTGAATCAATGTTATGTTGGTTGGTCAGCTTTTGTTTTGAATTCAGTTTCGCATCTCACAGCTTTTAGGCTTCTGAAAGAGGCCTTATATCCCCGGTTTGTCTGTCTGTCTGTGGACACATATTAGACAATGCTTCGCAACAGCTTCTGTTAGCTCAGTTAGTTGGAGCGTCGTGCTAATAACGCGAAGGTTGTGGGTTCGATTCCCTCATGGACCATTCTTATTCTTCAATTTTTTTCTCTCCATTTTAAATCTTTTCACAGTTTCTCAACTTATGACATTATGAGATATTGGTTATGTAATCCTTTAGAATTGGGATTTTGATAACTACTTTATTTTCTCTAAAATTAGTATCACGGTGTTTAAAGTAGATACTTAGGAAGCGGCTGTTTTAGGATATCTTGAATGTTGTAGGTGGCCTGTTAGTTCATTTGGTTAGAGCGTCGTGCTAATTACCGCGAAGGTCGTGGGTTCGATCCCCTCATGGACAATTCTTATTCTTCATTTTTTTCTCCTCATTTTAAATCTTTTCACAGTTTCTCAAATTAAGTTTTTCTTAAATTCAGTATTTTAATAAGGTTTGAGTTAAGAATGACGATTATTCCATAGGGGTGCGAAAGATAGCATGGGGTCGCAAAGAGACTAGCGCGCGCATTTTCTCGATCACGCAGACGCAGTCTATTCTAAAGTAAAGGTGACTTAGAAGCCGTTGCGAAGCATTGTGATTGGTTTACCTGTTTGTTTCTGGCTTGAGCTAAGAGATAGCGTTTTCTCGAGTAATGAAGTAAAAAAAAAATCATTACTTGAATGAAATTTCCTCTCTTCGAATCTTTTTATGAAAAGGTTCAATTTGGTTCAACAGGTATAATTTACTTTGTATGTTTATATTTTTTTTTATTTTAAATAATGCAATCCAGTACAAAATGGCTTTAAAATCCCCTACTTAACAAGGGTTAGAAATCCAGTGAATCTTTTAAATTATTCTAAAAAAATAAAAAGGGCTCTTAACACAATTTTTCATAATTCATCTACTATCAGAAATCAACTGATGTTTTTCACTTTAGCTATGAGGTAGCGTTGCTCTCAGATACTCTTGGACAGTATCATTATTTTTTCTGTGAACTTTTTCAAAGATATAACAAATTGCTGTTTTGTTTCTTTCTTCCTTATTTACTTTTTGTGATTAAATACGTTAGACTCATGAATAGTGGTTTTAACTTTCCAGTATTTAGCAAAATAATTGCAAATTCTAAGAACTCAAGACATCACTTATAAGCTTTACAAGTGAAAGGCCTTCCTTATACACTAAAAACTCGTTTATCCGAGTTCATGGGACCGTGACCGTTTCGGCTAAACAAAATTTCGGATAACCCGGGATATATTGTATTAAATACGTTCTATACATTAAAAAATTACAGTGAATGTTCAGTGGGCCCTGAAACTATTACCGTAGTTAATAGAGTAGTTGTAGTACTGTTGTCAAGATATAATAATTTTGAACCCTTTTCAATATTGATACATTCTACTGAAAGTAGAAGTTTATTATTAAAAAGTTATTGTAAGAGTTATGGCCGAGTGCACCAAACTTCAATTAACTTTGATGGCTGCATTGTGGACGTAGCTAAAATTAGTGGGGGTTGCTGCTCCAGAAATATTTTAGCCTTTGTTTTAAAATTGTGTGAAAGGAAACAAACATGTATAAGAAGAAAATTTATTCAGAGACTTGATAAATTTCTTTTTTTACATGTTTGTTTCCTTTCACACAATTTTAAAACAAAGGCTAAAATTTTTCTCGAGCAGACCCCCCACTAATTTTAGCTACGTCCACAATGCAGTCATCAAAGTTAATTGAAGTTTGGTGCACTCGGTCATTACACTTACATAGTTACAGTTAGAGATAAATAGTCGCTTATGTATGCTGTTAAATATGATTACAGCAACGGAAAAATGTTTTTGTGTATTTCTGCAATATACTAAAAATCGTTTCGGAAAAACCAGATTCTGATAAACGCAATTCGGATAAACGAGTTTTTAGTGTATCTTGATAAAATTCAACTTCTATTAGTATTTATCAAGTGTCAGTTAATTGCGTTGTATATAACTTCTTCGTTACTAATATACTTTTAATTGTTAACCTGGAGATAATTCTCCAGTTTTAGACATCTAAAAAAAAATATTGATGACATTTTATAGATCCATCAATTCTTTCCTAATATTGTTATTCTTTACACAAAAATAATTCCATTAAATATCAATGGATTAATAAAAGGTAATTTCATTCACATAATAATAAACCATTGCTGCTTAGTTTAATTTGCACTTTATTGTTCTTTTTGTAACAGATAATTCAGAGAAGAGATGACTTTGGAGAACCGAGAGAGAATTTTTTTCGCAAATGGAATGATTACAAAAATGGATTTGGAGATTTAAATAAAGAATTCTGGTTAGGTAAACATGAAAAATATTAGCAATTCTAACATAATGGATTAATGAAACTGAAAATATTATATCACTTCCTTTCCCACGGAATATTAATAAAAAATTAACAACGCTTTGGGTTTTCAAGTATTTATATGAACAGTAGACATGTATGTGTCTATGTGTGAAAGTGTCTATGTAAGTGTTTGTGTGTATATGCATCTCAACATGATGATTATATGTCTCAAAAATTGAGGTTGAAAAAGTTTATAGAACTTCACTTAATCAGATGTGTGTGCAAATTAACATATTAAAAATACGTATGCACTCATTGAGCACTGGGGAACATACATTCAAAATTTCAAAACCGCAAATAGAGAAAGGTAATGTATAGAGTATGGATGGGTGTTGTGTATGTATTGATGTATAGCAATTTTAGTTCCAGGTACTTTGGGAACAGTGGAAGAACATTTCGAGAGTGCTTAAAACAACACACCCAGACGTATATAAATAAGAAGAAAGATATATCTGATTGGCAGATTACTGCTTAATAAATGGACACAATCCTGACCCTTTAAAATATTGTTCCACATTCAGAATGAAAAATATCGATTAACTAGCCGGGTACCGTCGCTTCGCTCCGGAACCCTTGCATCTGTAACATTAAAAAAAAAACTTTATTTATTTCGCAAATTAATATTGAGAATTGGAGAATATACGACTTCCCAGCCCGTTGTGGCCTTCTCCACTTAACTCAGGTGTATTGCGGGTTGGCACCACAAACCTGGGGTTGCCGCCGTTCACTTCATCGTCAGTTTGCAAGATTATTCCCTACCCCCTAAGAATTTCGAAAAATCCGGCCTTATTCATTGTCTACATCATAAAGGTAACCTCTGTGCAAAATTTCAGCTTTCTAGGTCCAAGGGTTTGGGGTGGGCGTTGATGAGTCAGTCAGTGAGGGAGTTAGGAATTTTCTTTTTATATAGGTAGATTTTCATGAATTTCGTTTTCTTAACATCATTGATTAGTTCTTTATAGATTATATTTGGATCTGTTATTTTCTCATTTTCAACTCTTATCCGATTCGTTCTTTACATATTATTCCTGGTGTTTTGATATCATGTTTATTTATGAAAATATGATCTATATTTGTTTTCGTATTTTCATGAATTGTACAGTTGTTTCTTGTTGTTCCGTAAAGATGATTTTTGAAACCATTATTGCACATAAGTTTCACGCATTTCTGTACTGCATTGTTTTTATTCATTTTGAAAATATCTATATTTACGTCACCAATCAGTATAGTTGGACAGTTGTTTAATATCTTTTCATTTCTTATGAATAGATTCTCTATTTTATTAACATTTTAGTAATTTGTAATTTAACATTTTGCTTACAGAATGACAGACAGAATATCGTTTTTATAATATATAATAATAATAGCCGGGTATCGTCGCTTCGCTCCAGAACCCTTGCATATATAGCATTGAAAAAACAAACTTTATTTATTTAGCAAATTAATGTTGCGATCGTCGGAGAATGTATAACTTACCAGCCTGTTGTGGCTTCTCCGAATAACTCGGATGTATTGCGGGTCGGCGTCACACACCAAAAATTCACATTTTTGCATGTATCTTGCAAACGCTGAAGCGTTTGTGAATAAGTGATATATCGTTCGATAGAACTTTCAAGTACCAACATTTTCTCAATTTAATGTTGTCTTCTATCTTTTATACTTTTCGTTTAAATTGAGAAAAAGTCAAAATTTGACCCTTTAAAAGGCGCCATCTTGGAAACCAAAAACTTTTTTCGAAAGATTTTTGTAGCATTTTGTTTGTCTTAAAAAGATCTACATTTTATCCATTTACATAACCAATCTATCTCTTATAGTTTGGTCACAAAATTGGAAAAACGTAAAGTCTTATGACAGACAAAATAACGCTTTTATAATATATAATTGTTGAAAATTTCGATCATTAATTGTATGACATATGAATAAATATAAGGGAGTAAAAATTAATGAATATAACCATTGAAGTTTTTCAGAAAATAGTATTATAATTCATGCCGGCGTGGCCGAGCGGTCTAGACGGCGGTGTGCCGTATGGCCTATTTGCCGGACACCTGGATTCGAATCCCGAAGAGGGCATTGTTGTTTCTTTCTTCTTATGTATTTCGTCCGTTTCTCCCCTGGAACTTAATATTTCAGGGTTATTCTGGTCGAGATGAAAATTTCGTCCCCCCTTGACTGTTATAGCTTCCTCCTGACGTTGTCGGGTCTGGCTAACTGCGTGATCCGTCAGTTGTCCGATTCGCGAACAAAAAAAAATGTGATAACATTACTGCTTAATTAATAATTAATTCTTACTTTGTTGTATGTAGTTTTTCAAATGTTTTATCTTTCCTTTATTTAAATTAATTCTTACTTTGCAATAAGGTATTTTCTTAAATGTTATATCTTTTGTTTTGTTTCTTTGAAATTGTTAACGTGTTTCTTCAGTAACAGATAAAGGCCAAATTACCATAAACCTGAGGAAGACTGAGACATAATACAGTCAAAAAACATTGTGTCTTAAACTATATTAAACATTAGTAGAGGATCGAAGGAAGTTCGTATCAAAATTTCTATGATTTATATCTAACTTGTGCATAATATTGTAATATATAAATGTTTATCTTATTAGAATCGTGTTATGAATACTTTAAAAAAATGACTTTATTTTGTTGTGGGCCCGGTTGCCGAGTGGGTAAGGGCACTTGGCTGCGGGTTGGAGGTGGGCGGAAACCTACCCAGCCCTCTGCAGCATGGGTACCGGGTTTCTTTTTCGGGAGTTAAAGGCGGGCGAGCGTCGGGGCAACCCCCAACCTCATCTCGTAGGTTATGATTACTGAAGCCTACCCTCCAGCGGCCTCACCGGCCTGCCCAGGCTGGTTGTGGCATTGCGTGGTCCTCTGGGCCTGATCGCGCCCTTCACTTTAACTTTATTTTGTTACTTTCAGAAATATATCTCCCATAAATACATAAAAATATCTCTTACAAATGTTTAAAATGTATTATTAAAGCTTCAAAATATGACTTTACTTAGTTGCTACGCAAAAAATAACTCTCTCAACTTTATTTATATTTAATCTTATATTTCCTTCTTTTTGTCTTTCCCTCAGGTAATGATCATATATCACTTTTAACAATGCAAGATCGAATGACTCTTTTAGTTAATTTAGAAGATTTCAATAAAACGAGTAAATTTGCAGAGTTCTCTGATTTCAAAGTGGAAGGAGAAGCTGATGATTATAGAATGAATGATTCCAAATACAGTGGAAACGCAGGTAAGTAAATCAATAATGAAATGGAGTAGCTGTGTTTGAAATTTAGGAACAATTAATTCCGCTTATTTTTGAAGACACTGAACAAATTAGTTTCACCCAATGCCATCTGAGAAAATAAGACTTAAAAATATATGTAATGTGAAAAATTCAGAATTAAATCTTAGTACACAATTAAAACAACAGATAAATACACTGCACTGCATAAAAATCCAATCCATTTGTCATTTTGTTCTTGCTGAATGAATAAATTAGCAGATTAAAACAATCACCACTGTAAAGAAAAAAAATGTATTATAGCTTCTCTCTAATGTAGGTACCTATATCTTAATGATATATTTCCACTGTACTTTATGTCCAAGAATGAAATAATATTACTTCATGAAACATGTTAGTTTGAAGGTTTGAATTTCAGGAATTCATTTACTCTTCATAAAAACAGCTGGGCTTAGTTATAAAATCTAATACATCAGAACATGCTAATTAACTGCATGCAATTATTGTTGATTAGAAACAATATCAGAATAACAAATACATAACATCATATCAAGCTTTGCCGAATTATTAATGCTATCTGTTGTATGGGTGACTACTTACTAATATTGAAACATAGAAGAATCGCTTCCTGTTTCTTTTGCAAATAGTAGACACCAGATAATGCTAAAGATATTTAAATAATCAGCAAATCTTATGAAGGCATTCGAAAATTGAATAAATTCTATTTAATTGAAAAAATGTAAACAAATATTGAAAGAATTCCTTTTCTTTGAAATAAAATCATTAGTATTACTTTGAGTAGTTATTGATTTAATTAGGAATCCCATTATCATCTGAAATTTAAAAAATACAGTATATTTCTTTCCAGCATGAGCATTTCAGCTTTTCTGTTAGAGCATATTTTGCATCAAAGAAATAATGAATAAGCTATTAAGGCCATATAATAACTAAAGATAATGAATAAAAAATACAAATAGAAGTTCTAAGAGGCAACATCAGAGATATTTTTGATTACCAGAGTTGATATTAATAGAACTGTTTCTACTTTTTATTATACTCAATTTGCAGAAAGTTCAGATGCGGTTGCTTAATATAAGACTATATTTTCCATGAAAATTGGAAAGCTATAGTTGTTTTCTAGTAACGAAAGAAATAAAATTTAAAAATTGATGCTTAAAATGTTAAAATATTATGAATAGAATATAAGACCATAGTTACGACACAAATTAAATATAAAACAAAAGATAATAAAGCTTTCAAAGAAATTTCTTCTTCTAATAACTTTGTTCTGTACAGATTATATCGTTTAAAATTAATACTTACAATGTACTTCTCTCGAATATGGCCTGGTGCTAACTAGATTAAAAATCTTAAGAAATTTATAAGTTTAATACTATTTCTATGTTCGATATATTGAATAAGAGGGTTCTCTGCTATTATGCTTCATAAATCTTTAAGTAATTGAATCTAAGGAGACAAACCATTAAGTTCCCTAAGATAGATTGTGTTTTAATGCTTTGTCTGTTCAATTTGTTTTCTTTCTTAGACTAATTGAGTTTTAGTTTGTAGTTTCTATAGTATTAGAGGAACCTAATCATGTAGAACTTAAAAGTTACTCTTTTCCAGTTTTCCCAAAATGTTTGCTCCCATAAATTCACTTTATTTCTTATGAACAAGATATGTATTTTCATACATAAAATCAATTGTGCGTACAGCAACATAAGGAAGAAAAATAAAAATAAAAACGCACAAAACTAAGAGTTCACTGATCTGTTTTTTGGAAATTTAATTAAAGTAAAACCATTAGGTTTTAATTGGAGGGTCGTTTTGATGTTTACTTTTGTTCTATTTATATGTTCCTCGAGTTCACTGAGATGTTAAGATAATGGACGGACCCAACTGACGAAGGTCAGGAAACCAGAAATGGTCCATCTTGGGTTGCCGGTATCACAATTTCCAAAAACATATAAGTTAACTCTTAGTTTTGTGCGTTTTTATTTTTATTTTTTCTTACTTATATATATTTACAGTTTCTAATTACTATAATTTCAAAGATCACAATTCAGTTTTCTCTAACATGTTCCTTTAAGAAAAAGGTATAAGTATAAATAGTTATGTAGTGTGTAATATGTGGTAGTACATATATGGGGTAATCTTAGTACTAGTAGTATTTTGATGGATTGGGTTATATTAATAAAAAATTCTCAGACACTAGCTAAACGTTATTTAGACGAACGAAGCGAGTCTCTCCATTCCCAACTAGATCACATTTTGTGAACTGCTTTATTCAAAATCTACAGTAGCTAATTTTGCATGCCCACATAGAAATCCTAGTAGAAGTGCACAATCATATTGTCAACACTTAAAACTGTAAATTTTACAATAATTGTTTTATAAAAAACTTGGAAAAAGCCTTAAGAAAGACCATAACAAAAGCTCACTAGTTCTGAAACCGAAACAAAAAAATATAATTTTTAATAATCCTACAGCGTCGTAGCATTAGTCACTTTAACATGCCACGTCATACACTTTATTGTTTAATCTAAAAAATAATAAGTACTTAGTATTCAATAAAGTGTTTAAATTGTTTAAATTGTTTACTACTGAAAGCCCTGCTTTTTGCCAGTTAATAATATAAAGTTACAAATAACCTTTAAATAAAGTTTATATTTTTTTGTTATACCTTTGCAGGTGATTCTTTAAGTACAAGTCGAGGCAGTACATTCGCAACAATCGATAAGGATCAAACCAAGTGTTCACTCATACACAAAGGTGCTTGGTGGTATTATAGTAATTCAGACTGCTATAGAACTAATCTGAATGGTATTTATATAGCACAGCCTTTAGTAAACTATACTTGTCCGAACTGGTTTACTTTCAAAAATGAATTTCGATGCCTGAAACGAGTAGAAATGAAGTTAAGACCCGAGTATTTTGCTGCAGTAAATTAATTGGTAATTTCTTTAATTGGATCGTGTTACACATAATTTGACCAAGCGCTAAAATAGATTTAATTTTAGATTATTGCCCCATATACTAGCGAAAGGTGTAAACTCTTTATAAACAAATTGTTCCTGTTTGCTATCCGAACATAATTCTTCAGAAAATTAATTTTGAATAAACGCCAATCGACTAATCGTAACGAATAAGATTTGCATCATGTGACTAACGACCTTTGTCTCATGGTCAAAAGATGCATAAAACCATCGAATTAAAGTTCCTAGAAATATCAGAAAGAGATATCTTTCTTGTTTGAATTTCCTTACAATAACTTATGTGAGGTGTAAAATTTGTTCTTATTATGGAAGAGTTCTTTCATCAAAATAATGATGATGCTGAGTGCTTAAAAGTATTTTTTTTTTTTTTTAAATTCCAATAATTACAGCACTAATCACATTAAAACATTAAACATTCTTAAAAATGATAAAAACGTACGTATTCGAACCTTCTTACTTCTGGGTTTTTTATCAAGTTCCCCCCCCCCCCTCCGAGTTAAAAATTGTTCCGGAAGTCGTCAGTGCAAATGATATTGTGCGGGATATGAGCGAAGGAGATTGGAATTCCCTCTATCGTGAACTTGGGCGTTATCCGAAGAGACGTGTCGTCTGCTACTTTTAACACGGGAGGGAAAGACTTGGTAAAGAACCCAGAAGTAAGGAAGTTCGAATACGTAGGTTTTTATCATTTTTAAGAATTTTTAATGTTTTAATGTGATTAGTGCTTTAATTATTGGAATTTAAAAGTAGAGTTTAGCATGTTAAAATAATTTTAAAAGGTATTATAAGTTGTTAAAGGAAATCAGAAATTATAAAAGAAACCAATTTACCCTAGTCACTTGTAATAATTTTTATTAAGTATTGGTGATTGAATGCATAATGATATTGTATTGCTTAAATAATTGAATAATTACAGTTAAAATGTAATTTGATCAATGCTTATGTAAAGTAAGTTACCACAGAAAAATAAAGCTAACATACCATAAATGTCTTTTGTTTATATTATTAGCTGTTATAACATTCTTTATTAAGTTTAAGAGTAAATGTATCCATTAAATTTCACTTTACTGAAAAGCGGTTTATAGTTTATTTCTTTAACTGAGAATTTTGGAATTCCTTTCTTTAAGTAAGAGCTCTTGTTCTTTGAAGTATTTACTGTCAATTATGTTTTGAGTTTCAACTTTCTAATAAGGTGGGAAAAAGAATGGAACCTCCAAGAATAAATTAAAAAACAAGAAAACACATTAAAAGTAAAGGAAAAGAAATTCATGCGCCAATCTCCACCGGCCTCAAATGAATTTTCTGTAGGCATCAAATTAAAAAAAAACGTCTAAAAATTATTAAACACATTAAAAATGGACCTAGTGTTTATCAGTGCAAAGCGACATCTCCGAACAGCTGTTTCTCGGTAATGTTTTTAGGCGATATTTTAATTTGATGCCTACAGAAAATTCATTTCAGGCCGGTGGAGACTGGCATATGAATTTCTTTTCTTTTACTTTTAATGTGTTTTCATGTTTTTTAATTTATTTTGGAGGTTTCATTCTTTTTCCCACCTTAACTAATACCCAACTCCGTAACTGGACCTACGGGTTTTATGCGGCTACTCTCCGCTGATGATCGGCAAATTACCGCGAAACAGCTGTTCGGAGATGTCGCTTTGCACTGATAAACACTAGGTTCATTTTTAACTTTCTAATAACTTTCTATTTATTATAGAAAATGATATCTTTAAAAAGTAATTTTCAAAAAACAGCATCGGAGGTGTTTTGACCTTTTCTGTCAAATACTGAATTCTGTCCTATAAGAATCAAAATTTTTCTTCGTAGCTTATTCATTGAAAAACTAAGTTGATTCGAAATATGGCTCAGAAAGTTTGAATCCAATTCCTTAAAATAGACCTATTTTTTTCTTTAAGAATCCAAAATCTGACAAAAAAGATTGAAATCTCAGCAAATGGCAAATAGATTTATCCCAAAGATTTTATTATTAAAATAACATAAAATTGTAACTACGAATCAATTTGAATCGATCAATACGAAGACACTGATAAAAATATAAACGAATCACTAAAAAGCTGTAACATTTGAATCTATCTTCAGATATTCGTTTTATACTTTGTATTTCCACTGTATTTGATCCAATGATTGAAATTAAATGATCAGCTTCCATTGATTTTTTATGAAAGATAAATAAGATTGAACTTTAAAATATTTTATTAAAACGCAATTTATTAATCTTATACAATTTAAGAAACATACATATTTAGAGTTTACTTTTTTAATAACAGTTACATGCTGATTATTCCAATTTAAATTTGTTGCGAACTTGTAGTAGGAATTTAAAGTTTAATTATTGAAAGAAAAAATAATTAAATAAAATGCATTTTTATTTCTGAACATTGCAAGTCAAACAACGTTATATAATTTGAATATTTAAATGAGTGGATTGACGTGACGAGAATAACGTTTTAAGAGAGGTGACGTTCAATCCCATTAGAGCGGAGAACTGTGATAGCAGAGCACTGATGACGAGGTTAGATCACAGTCGAGATGAGTCGATATGACTTGATGGGTCAGACAAGAACCGTTTAGGACAGTTCGAGCATAATAGAGTCCAGAGTTACAGCAGTATAGAACTGTTGAGCAAATTGATACGCCTTCGTAATTAAAAGGTTAGTCAGACACGGAAAAGACGATTTCCGTGTGAAATTATCGTTCAAGATTAAACCGGAGAATAGAACGGTTAGGATTAATTCCATTGGACGTTTACTGAAGAGAACTAACGGACCTAAGAATAGGCGATTCAAGTAGGAAAATAAGTGTAAATAATTAGAGAAGACAAAAGAGAACTTTTGTGCAATTATTATTTTGACTTCACAACGTGAAATATTACAACCAATCCAAAGAGTGAATTGGCGACATCACGAGAAGAAGCAAGGATTACCTACCTGTTGAATAGCGAACTTAGACCTGACCCGAATAAGGATTTATAATTGGAAAGAGTCCAATTAATCTAGAAAGAAGTTTAGAACTATTTATTCAAATTATGAGAAGAAATTACTTCTTAATTATTCCCATCAAAGCCAAAGGTATTGGCAAACGTTAATCATAGTACGCCATAATAATCAGCAACCCGACCTGTTCCATTGAGACGAAGGGAGGAATATTCAGCTGACAGTGTGAGGAAGCGGCAGTTCCAAATCATATCCGAAGGAAGGATTGGATTGCGGATTCAACAATGAATGAAGACTGGCAATGGATACCTGATTACTAATGGACGAATTTTCCACACGGGTGAATTAGCCACCGCAGTCAACTTATTGTAAGTACTGTTAATTATTATTTTTGGATGGGAAAAGCGTTCGTCAACGCGCAGTGTCAACTAGTAGTGAAGTTCAAGTACTTTTGTGATAACAGTGAACTTAGTGATAATACCTAAAGTATTAATAGTTAATTACATAAGTTGAATTAATGAGACCATTATTGGTAAGCAATCACTCGAAAGTAATTAGTGCAATTTATCATACTGGATAGAAAGTATAATTGCCATTAGTGAATTATTTAATTATTAATAATCATACAAGTGAAGTACTCGATATTAGTAGAGTAGATAGAGATACGTAGAATAAAAGTGCTCTGACGTATTTACGATTAGTGAATTAAAATGCGAGAAGCATTTTATTATAGTTAGTGTTACAGTATACCAGTGCAATTAAATTGTGGAAGTGTGCTAATGCAATTAGTTAGCTATTTCCGATTAGAAGGTATAAAGATATCACACAATAGTGAAAAGTCAGTTAATGTGATTACAGTATTGAACTTTAAGGTGAAACTGTACTTTCTGAATTATATGGAAGTTCAAAGTCATGTGAACACTACCATTGTAGAGATTTATCTGAAAGATTTACTCAATGACCATCGTCATAAATCATTTTAAAATTTTACTCCAGCTATATCTCATTATCATTTACACTTTGCTAAACCACTATGCATTCTGCAACTACCCCGCAGCAAAATTTTCATCAAGATAAACACCTAAGTATTTCTAAACTACTATTTTTTCAATATTTTTACAATTACGATATCCATCTTCACCTTTCCAGAATATCAGAGGATGCTGTCATCTTGCAATTGAAGGGTGATGTCTCGCCAATTGAAGTCCTTAGAAAGAAAGACAGCCACCTCTGAAACCTTAAGCTATGCAACATGTTAAAACCATCCAACATGTTTGTGTGACATGTCTGGCGAAAACATGTTTGATGAGACTGCCAGTGTAGAACACGATAGGACATTCAACACGTCTTTCGGAAATCCAACCAATAAAAAGCACAGAATTGAAATACGTCACTGATGATATCATTCGTAGTTTGCTCCCCTGAATATCTCAATTCCACTGCACTGAAAACCATCAAAAAGCTATTATTGTAATAAGAAATATCATCATTCGACAGAAAACAGTCTTTATACTGAAATATAGTAATTTTACACATCAAAATATTCTAGAAAACATTTTGAAGAAGGAATTTCGGACGATATTGAATGATATTGTGCCTGTTTCTCATCTCGGAGTCAAACATCGAAAGTAATTTTAAAGCTTGAATTTGATAATTATTAAAACCTTTAATATGTCAAAATTCACATTCAGAAATTAACAGTAATGTAGCAAATCCATCCTGAGATATTTTCTTTTTTAATTTCTTAGATTTATTGGGATTAATTCTTCAATTCTTTAACTAGCGAGCAATCGGCTATCACAGAATTCCATGCGAACACAGCTGATGCTGTGAAATTATGAAAAAATCTAGTTTTTAAAAACTCTGATAAATTCTGATGCATAAAATTAATTTATTTAAGTATAAACGTTATTTATTTTTGAAAGATAACCTCACTATTGTGATAATAATTTTATAATAGCTCTCCATCGAGCTGAAGTAGAGACAATCGAAGGATCGCCATTTCTACGAATGGGCGTGACGTCACGACTGACGTGTTCCAAAGCTCGTGGTTATTTTTTGCCCGACCAAATGCTAAAATAGAACTAGCCGACCAACCTGTTTGGCAAGCAACGGTCCGAGGAAAACCCGTCGACAAGGTCTCATGCGACGTGTTGGATGGACAACACGGCTTTTTTGCTTCATTGTGTCGCCCCACTTTAGGAACATTAAAGCGCCGTTCATGCTGTCCTGTTAGAATTCTGTGAGCATGGATGATTATTTTTCAGGATGGCTTTGTATATATCTAAAGTTGTGCGAAAAGCATTAACATAATTATTATGAGCATGGAGCATCTGCTGAGAGGCCCAGGACAATTCCTTCTCTGACAGTTGGAATATTTCTACGGCGCTGCTGTATCTGCTGCTGTATCTGAAAAAAAAAATGCTTCCGGAATTTAAAAATAGGATCACGAGTAAACCTTCTTCGGCATTCGAAAAATTCAGTTAGTTTTGTGATGCAACTTTTTTTCTAAAATTTAATTTTATGAAGGTTGGAACAAATAGTGGTTTCCAAATCATTTACTTTTGAATGACAAAAGATATAAATTAAATATTATATGACGACTAATATAATGAGTTATTAAATCTACTTCATGACCATTTGATTGGAACTAACTACAGAGTTAGTTATTTAATAACCCCAAAGTTAAATTAGAAAAAATTAGAGTCAATTTATAAAATAAAATAAATATTTACCTTTTACTAATTTGACTAATTCCAAGGTAGTAGTTAAACTTGCTTCCACGTTTGCAATAAGATTCAAACATGAAGACTCTGCTGATAAGGAAGAGCAGTTGTAGAACTGACAACAGACAATTTGCAATAGCAAGGAATATATTTGGAAGATCTTTTTGGACATTTTCAAATCAGCTGACAGTTCAATGTCTAAATCTAGTCAAGAAAACTGCTGATGGTATTCAGGAAACCAAAAGAAGACGACAATCTTTTCTTCAGTAAGAATCTGCAGCTACTGTCAGCCTGCAGGTGGTTTATAAAGAAATCGATTCGGCTTTGATGTTAGATTATTTATATCTGATAATCTGAATATTAAATCTTATTCTGGGCGGGGTGACAGTTACTCTTAATCTTCAAATAAATATTAAGTAGAATATTTAGTATTGCATCAATTGCACCAATTATTGTTTTGTTTTTTGTTTTTTTTTTTCAATTTTTATTGCAGCAATTGAATTGGAAATATTTTATTTGATAGACCAAAATGCTTTATACGTATTTGAATATTAAATATATTAAATGGTTTATAGCATCAGCAAGCTTTATATTTGAAAAAATATGCGCTGAAATATATTATTAGAAATGGTATTTCAAGAAAATAATAGATGTATTGTAAAGAATTGTTTTTAAAGATTTTTCTCTCCTTTACAGAAAATCAAAGTTTACTATATTTCCCCAAGATTTTTAAAAAAATATAAAACTTCTTTTCACTTAGCAAAAAGAAAGCAATACAGTAACAGACAATCAATATACAAGTAATACTTTCCTACAACTTTGTTTCAATTCGAATCTCAGAAAAATGTAATAAAATAATATACTTAAAGTAACTTAGTATTTTATTGTTATTTGCGTCTAAGTCACTCAGAAATACAAAATTTTTAGTAAACTTACTGAAGAACGTCTGTCTTTTTTCATTTTCCTTATTTTTTTTAAGACACAGTTTTCAATAAAAACAAACACAAAAAGAGTAAATAATCACTATATGTAGCGGAAATCCACATATTTGCGATTTCCTCCTTCGGGTATAAGTAGCCAATGAGGCAGTTGAGGTTAATGCAATTTCTGACGTCTCGAGCAACCCCTCTCTCAGTTCTTTATGGTGAGAGAGGGATTACATACGTAGGATCTATGTTGAAGGATACAGGGTTTTTCATTTATCTAAATGTCATATTGTAGTGCATTTTGATTGGAAATTGTGTATTGTAACCCTCCCTTTGCCTGATCACAAGTGTTTCACAGAATATACATAAATTGTCGTCTTTAAGGTGCAAGACAGTGTGGAAAATTTGGAGGTCTAAGTTGTGAAAGGAGGTGTTGTATAATTAACCCTTACTCCAGAGAGTTTAGTCCTAACAAAGGATTATGGAACTAAGATGTAAAACTAAAATGTGTCCAAAAAAAA
>JAFIDM010006716.1:6399-19513 GCA_023159025.1 Thereuonema tuberculata
ATGAACAAAATAGGAAATTGCCTTTCTGATTTTAGATTATGGGAAGGAAATTGGGAACGGCCGTTTCGTCCTTCTGTTATTATTTATTTCCCTTCAGCCTAAACATTCTTAGGAGAAGGTTTGTGCTGGCTTCGAGAGAAGCAGCAATTTGTTTTCTTGTATTTTGTGGTTTGTGGGGTCACTGTCAAGCCGACGGTGGCTTACACTAACCAGGTCTTGCCTTTCTGATTCGGTTAAGGGAAGGCGGGAATTGGGCTGATGAGTCCGCAGAAGGACGAAACGGCCGTTCCCAATTTCCTTCTCATAATCTAAAATCAGAAAGGCAATTTCCTATTTTGTTCATGTGCTGTTTTCTTTTTCTTATCATTTTTCACAGCTTTCACTATTACCTTCTGATATTTATAATACCAATTTTTTAACTTAAAAAATAATGTGAAGCAATTTGTTAAAAAGGCTTAATTCCAGTTCCTCCTTAACAAAACGTATTTATTGTATCTATAATGTTTAACTTACAGATCTGTGTCTCTCTAACAAACATCCAATTATGTCAGAGGAAGTGTACTTTGAATTTGAAATCGAAAAATCCAATTGTATTTTTCTGAAAACAGACAGGTTTACTTACTTCAATTACACTGCAAATTTTATCAGCATTCTATTTATTTGTATTTAAATAACTATTGTTATTTAAATGCTCTATAAAATCAGATAGGCACGTTCTTATATTGCTGCAGTTCAAAATACTGTTCGGTTTTGTTTACGAGAGCCTTCAACGTTTTTGCGCATGCGTCAGGTCTCCATCGGTTTCTTCAAAATAGGGGTGAGATGAAATAAAGAGGGGATGTTTACTTTTTATCAGTGTTAGTTTACTAGTAGCTACGTTCTATTTGCGCTTTTCGGGAAAGAATTATGGAAAGAATAAATACTATTGCAAAAATAACAGGTAAAAAAATAAAACACAGGTCTTAGGAAAGTGCCCATATGAGCGTATCACCCCTTTGCGGAGTAGAATCGTCCCCCAGTTCTGACTCTCGCTTTTGAAAACGAACAGTATTTCTGCTGCTATGTAGTTAAATATATTGTGAATGATTTCAAGTGAGGAGGTCTTAGATAATACTTTTAATCTGTCCAGTCTTCGATTTACCATCACCAATTAAAAAATATTGCTGTGAAAAGAAATTTTTTTTTAGGAACAGAACTTTCTAAAATGCATTGTAATTTTTTTTAAAATTCTATATTCAGATCACACTCATTTTTTAATTAAATCTTTAATATAAATTTTGGCAGTTTACCCTCAACTTTTTTTTTTCTGTGCCAAAGCTTAAACTTGGAATAAAAAATTGTAAATGGTTCATTGTCTAAAAAAGTTTTTTACGTGTGTTAAAATTTTTTTAAAGTTCTTAAATGGAGCCAGCACACAAGTCTAAATAAAAATTAAGTTAAAAGTTAAAAAACATAAATATTTACAATTAAAACAAACTAGTTTCGGCCCGTTAACGGGTCATCATCAGTGAACGGGATAAAATCGACAACCTCAGTCTCTTATAAAGGAAAATGTTCAGTAAAACGCCCAATGAGAAGCTTGGTCCAAATGAACCAATTTAGGTCAGTCAATAAAAGCATCGAACATCGCATGTATCCACGATTTTTTTATATGTTGTTAGGACCCCTGACAGTAGTGTACACCCAAGTTTGCAACCCTGAAAACCCTGTGCTACTCCTGTGGTGTTCGAAAAACTGCGAAATTCGGCCACCTGTGTCAGTTTTATCGAAAAAAACCACGTGAAGGAATCGTTTATCGGGTATCTTTACTCTATACTTTTGTAAAGCAAACAAAATTTGCCACAATTTGCGCCCAACACGAGCTCTCTAGGTCTATTGGTTGCGGAGATATATACAGTCAAAGATGGGCAAGTTTTTCCAAAAAGTGGAGAGTTATCGGTAGGGTCATGTTCCAAGACACGTACCGGCTAAAATACTGGTTCTAGAGAAAGATCATGAGAGAGGAAGTTGTAGAGAATTGTAGCTGCAATTTGATTCCAAATGGTGCCTCTAGGCCTCAAAGTTTCCTCAAAAATGAAAAAATAGTAAAAGATCGGAATTTGGAAAAATGAGGAAAACATTGTACTGAGTCATGATGATATGTATTTCTTTAAAAACACGTGCAAGAATGTGCAGTTAACATTGTAGATGTAACATATGGCTTCAAATAAACATACACTAAACAAATAAACGTAAACATAAAATAAACAACGGAAACATAAATGTAAACAAGAAAATTCTATGTACACAGTCAAGCATAAACACCGCAGTAGTTTAGAACTTAGCCCTTTTGGAAGGGCCGGGTCTCATCCAGTCTGGATCAGTGGGGGAGGGAGTGGGAGGATGGACGACGTTTTCTGGAGGTGGAGGCGGGTCGTCATATGGTGTTGGCTCGTCCACATCCTCGTCCTCCTCGTCCAGGACGATAGGGGTGACGTTGTTGCAACTTCGCCCGTAGCAAAAGGAGCATAGGAGAGAGCAGTTGAGCACTGCGCTTCTGCAAGTGCACGACCCCAAGCACCCTTTCTTGCATTTGCAAGCCACCATTCTAAGCAGGGTCTGAGTAGCGGGCTCTGCGCACATTGTGATGGGCATGAGACCTTGTTCGCTGGTGGCCCATCCGCAATCTCAAGGGTTTTTGTCGACCCTCAACCATTTTTACACGTGGTGGTGGGTCCTCCACGAATGATATTTTGCAGCCTCTGTGGTGGGGGGAGGCGGGCAAGGTTGACTTTGTCCGTTGCTGTTGATTTTACAAATGCTGAGTATCACAGGGTGTTCAGCGTTCCCGCATTTCCGCCCTACAGATTCATCAAGATCTTCTCGCCAGCATTTCCTAATTCGTCCTGGTTGGAGTTTCGATCAAGAAAAATGCTGGCGAGATCTATGCAGTGGGGTTTTTTTTTTGAGGATGTTGCACCACTTCATCTTGCCTTGCCAGGAAAGGGCAGAGGTTGTGTCACACCCGCTGATGGCATGCAGGAACACAACTAGGGATGGGTAGTTCGTGAACTAGTTCATTGAAAAGAACTATAGTTCACGAACGACCTAGTTCAAATGAACTAGTTCGTTCTTTTACCACTCCACTATTGGCTATTGGAATTGGTTTATTTCATTTTACTGTATATGAAGTATTTGAGAACCTTTTTTTTTTTTTTAGTTGTTAAGGTAAAAAGAACGACTTAGTTCAATAAAAAGAACTAGTTCAGTAAAAAGAACGACTTTGTCCATCTCTAAACAAAACCATCCCTCGTGGAACCTTCATTTCTCCACATGTGAAGGTTCATTTCTCCACATGAAAATGAACGACTTCATTTCTCCACTATACAGCAAAATTTGTTGTATAGTGAGCGCACTCTGACCCATCTCTTCCGCCTTTCTAGAAGTACATGTTCGTCTGTCCAGAGCTTAAACCGTTGAGGAGGACCAGTAGGTCGACGTCCTCCCCAATGATGAAAACTTAGTCGAACGATGAGCTCTTGGAGAGTGCAGTCATCACTATATCAGTATCTTCTTGAGAATGATGTACCTCGATATCCTGCCTCTCAAATTCAGTACGATCCTGGTGATCAAGCGGCGTTTGTTAGATTCATTGGAGAGCAGTTCTGTCTAGGGAACTTTGATGGGTGTTGATTCATCAAACAATATGTCACTGCAGGAGAGAGAAGCAGAGCGTCGGATGCGTTCAGCTGATTTAGTGCTCCTCATAGATGCATCGTGTGAGCATCCATCTACAGCTACATTTGTACCAAAGTGGTTGAAAACGTAGCTAACGTATCCCGCCACAATGGCTCTGACTGATTCATTGCAATGCCAGATCACCTTGTTAACAATGTTGGGCCACATCACAATGTTAACTTCACATTCTTGCACGTGTTTTTAAAGAAATACATACCACCATGATTCAGTACAATGTTTTCCTCGTTTTTTCAAATTCCGATGTTTTACTGTTTTTCGTTTTGAGGAAACTATGAGGCCTAGAGCCACCATTTTAGAATTCTCTACAACTTCTTCTCTCATGATCTTTTTCTAAAACCATTACTTTAGCCGGTACGTGTCTTGGAACATGACCCTACCGATAACTTTCCAGTTTTTGGAAAAAGTTGCCCATCTTTAACTGGCTATATCTCCGCAACCAATGGAGATATAGAGAGCTCGTGTTGGCCTCAAATTGTAGCAAATTTTGTTTGCTTTACAGAAGTATAGAGTGACGATACCCGAAAAACGCTTCCTTCCGGTGTTTTTTTCGACAAAACTAACACAAGTGCCCGAATTTCGCAGTTTTTCGAACACCACAGGAGTAGCACAGGGTTGCAAACTTGGGTATACACTACTCTCAGGGGTCCTAACAACATACAAAAAAATCGTAGATATTTGCGCTTTTGCGATGTTTGTCTTTTTTTGTGTCGATATTGACTGGCCTAATTGTCAAAAGGATGCAAATGATGAAATTTGAATTCTTGGCGAAGGCTGCGATCCTGCCGTAAATCAAAGACAGCTGCCTGGTGGCGATCGAAGGTTCATTATCTATTGACTGTTGTCTCAGTCCCGTAAATTATTTATTTTAATGGATCTTACAAATATTTAGAAAATATTTAGTATCGACCATTGCCCCTCTATTATTCCATACATAGAATTGACATTGTGGGAAGCAAAAAATAAATAAGATATATTTAAATGTATTATATCGCCTTATAGGTAGAGGCGGTTGAGTAACATGTATTCTTCACATGTATTTCCTATTCTTCTGTGTTGCAATCAATTTATAACCAATGAGGCATTCTCTTTAATCTATTAAATTGTCTTTAACTATTTATTAACAATTAGTTCCATGAATCGTACAATAAATCTTCGATTGTATCGTTAGCCAAAATATTAGCTTTTGTTTTTTTTATTCTGCATCAGGTATTTCCAAAAAAAATAGAGTAAATTATTTTTCATGATATTGAGTTAAATCTTACGTCAAAACAAAAAAAAAAAAAATCTTATATTCTAAAAGCGTTATTCAGTCTGTCATAAGACTTTACGTTTTTCCAATTTTGTGACCAAACTATAAGAGATAGATTGGTTATGTAAATGGATAAAATGTAGATCTTTTTAAGACAAACAAAATGCTACAAAAATCTTTCGAAAAAAGTTTTTGGTTTCCAAGATGGCGCCTTTTAAAGGGTCAAATTTTGACTTTTTCTCAATTTAAACGAAAAGTATAAAAGATGGAAGAGAACATTATATTGAGAAAATGTTGTTATTTGAAAGTTCTATCGAACGATGTATCACTTATTCACAAACGTTTGCAAGATACATGCAAAAATGTGAATTTTCGGTGTGTGACGCCGACCCGCAATACATCGGGTTATTCGGAGAAGCCACAACGGGTTGGGAAGTTATATATTCTCCGACGATCGCAACATTAACTTGCTAAATAAATAAAGTTTGTTTTTTGAATGCTATATATGCAAGAGTTCCGGAGCGAAGCAACGATACCCGGCTATTATTATTATATATTATAAAAACGTTATTCTGTCTGTCATTCTGTAAGTAAAATGTTAAATTACAAATTACTAAAATGTTACTAAAATAGAGAATCTATTCATAAAAAATGAAAATATATTAAACAACTGTATAACTTTACTGATTGTCGACGTAAATATAGATATTTTCAAAATGAATAAAAACAATGCAATATAGAAATACGTAAAACTTATGTGCAATAATGGTTTCAAAAACGTCTTTACTGAACAAGAAGAAACAACTGTACAAATGTAGATCATATTTTCGTAAATACACATGATATCAAAACAACAGGAATAATATATAAAGAACGAATCGGATAAGAGTTCAAAATGAGAAAATAACAAATCCAAATATAATCTATAAAGAACTAATCAATCATGTTAACAAAACAAAATTCATGAAAATCTACATATATAAAAAGAAAAGTCCTGACTCACTCACTGACTGACTCATCAACAACCACCCCAAACCCTTGGACCTAGAAAGCTGAAATTTTCCATAGGTTTCCTTTATGATGTAGACAAGGAATAAGGCCGGATTTTTCGAAATTCTTACGGGATAGGGAATAATCTGGCAAACTGATGATGAAGTGAATGGCGGCAACCCCAGGTGTGTGGCGCCAACCCCCAATACACCTGAGTTAAGTGGAGAAGGCCACAACGGACTGGGAAGTCGTATATTCTCCGATCTCAATATTAATTTGCTAAATAAATAAAGTTTTTTTTTTTTTTTTTTAATGCTGTAGATGCAAGGGTTCCGGAGCGAAGCGACGGTACCCGGCTAGTTCAATATAAAATTCGTTCTTCCATCGTTAAGTTATGTGGCGACATCTATTGAGCAAAAAGCGCAACTTTTACAGAGTAAAAGCGCAACTTAACACTAAATAAATAAATTTAGATAAAATTTTCAATAAGAACTGTGAAGAACTGAAAATCTACAATATAAAAAATATAATTCTTTACCTTCATTTTTAAAAAAATAAGTAAAAAAATAATTGGTGCAGGTTACAAACTCATTCTACTGAAGAACCATTGCACTCAGGCGACATCTACTTAACAAAAAGCAAAATATAACAAAGCACAACATAAATAATTTTTCAAGAAAAACTGAAAGAACGAATTTACAAATCATAAAAGTTAAAATACAAAGTAGAAATTTTAAGAAGCAATAACCGGATTTTTTCTAAAAAAAAATTTGAGTTTTTTACTTTAGTTTATTTTTTGCAGAATTGCTTAATAACTTTAAAACACCCATTCAGCTGCAATTAACTAATTATTTACATTAAAAGGTGGACCTCACCTATTGTTTATCAATGCAGTAGTGACATCTCCAAACAGCTGTTTCTAGGTACTGGCGATCATCAGTGGAGAGGAGTCACTATAAACACCTAGGCCAGTTACGGAGGTAAGTTTTAGGATAAAAAGGGAAAAGCTCCAAGTATAAATTAAAAAACAAGAAATGCACAATAAAAATAAAAGAATAGAAATTCCTATGCCAGTCTCCGCTGGCTGCAATGAATTTTCTATGGGCATCAAATGAGAAAAAAGCCCCTAAAAAGTGGTTAAACACATTAAAAGGTGTTTAAAATGTGTCACAATAAAAAAGTCCTAACTTTGATTTCACTGTCACGGAAAATAGCTGGAATTATGATAAAGATATATCGTAATCGCGAGGTGAGAACTGGATAATAAATAATACACTAAAATGATTGTCATATGTCCGTTATTAAGATTAGGCTTATTTAGATTAATATTTAAAGTTTATCTTTTGTTATTATTGATGTGATCTTCGCTTAAAAACACACATATGCACATAACTGAGAAAAGATAATTTATAAAGCGAATATATAATACATTGAATCTCATGAAAAATAGAAAAATAATCGGTGAAAGCTTTGTAAGAAATCCAAACTATCAACAGAAAGCAATTGCAAGACAAGTGGCGACATCTGTTGACGACCACGCGAAACTTTACTGAATACAACAAAAATTGTTAACTTCGAAAAGAACTTCCAGTAAATTTTGAATAAATCGAAAACGTATAAAACATATAAGCCCTAATATACATTTCAAATCGAAAGTTAAATTACAATAGTGGTATCAACATAGTCCTATTTGAGAGATGATATCAACAATAAAGATTGCGACCTCGATTTGATAGAATTCCTTCATCGAACAGAATCTAATACTGATGGTCTATTTTACTAAAAATTATCAGTCAAGGAACCAAAAATTAAGTTGAAATTTAACATCGTCTCATAGAATCCATAGCAAACAGTAGCCTAAAATATTTATTAGTAATTACAAATCCGACAGCGTTAAAAAATTACGAAAAACAATTTTTCTTTTTTAATTTTTATATCTAAAGATTTGTGTATGTTTAAGATATTCGTTTACATAAGGATTATTTTTTATCGTCAAATTAAAGAGAAAATCCTATAAATATTTTACAGTCAAATTATTAGAAATGGTAATTATTTAGGCTAATATATATTTACTTTATTTTATTGTGTTCTTTTGTTTACGTAATGATTTGAATCTTCCGATTTTAAATTGAAAATAAAGGATTTTAACTTTAAAAGCAAATTATCCCATTTATCATATGAATGCAGAGAATTATATTTTGTTTTATTTGAATATCTAGAAATTACAGTCCTGCTAGGTTCTACTTCTAGATCCTGTGTGCAGGTGCTGAAGACAATAATTGCATTACATTATTTCAAAATCAAGTTAAAATATAATTAAATTAACATTAAAATAGTTGGGAAAAAAACGAGATAAAAAAATAAAGAAACAGAATGTAGAACACTAACGTTAACACCTCTAAAATATAATGGAAACAGAGATTCAAAACTCAAAGTAAAAAGTCAGTACAAAAATAACAAAAACAATATTTAAAGAAAAACAGACCTAATGAATTCAATGTTAATAACGTAAATGACCATTTACCATAAACCAATGTCAGCCAGAAAACAAAACCAGAAACCTAAGAATTATATAAAGTAGAAGCTATTTTTCAAGCTGTTATGTGGATTTCCGATTTATAAACTGTGAAAAAACATATAACATTCATACAGACTCTAAATCAGCTCTATCTTCTCTCTGCAACTATTTACATAAAGACGAAAGAATTCAAAGCATCTTCTCACTATTGAAAGACATAAAAAAACTTGTTAATTTCTATTGGGTTCCTGGACACACAGGAACAGGAATACAAGGTAATGAAAAAGCAGACGAAGAGGCTAAAGCATCAGTGAACAATGAACAGGCAAAATATTGCCATAAAAATTATCCCTTACAAACGATAAAATGTTATTTAAAACAATATGCAATTGAGAAGTGGAATACGAAATGGATACATACCACCAAAGGTCAAATTACAGAAGAATTCTTTCCAACAATTTTCCAACGACAATCTTGTGAAAATCTTGAATTTCACTTTAAAATAACTCAATACCTTACGGGCCATGGTAACTTCAGAGCCCGCCTGGAATGTTACAAACACAGCCTTTTGTGAATGTGAATCCGGAGAAACAGAAACTGTTAACCATATAATTTATGCTTGTAGAAAATATGATAAAGCTAGATTTGAACTCATTTTAAACTTATATTATCTTAAAAATTATTTGGCCTTGCAGATTATCACTTTTAATTCAAGGAAAGGCATATCATCCTTTTATGAACTTTTTATATAAACTAAACCGCCCAGCGATGTTTAAATGAGATCTGTATTATGTGATCTTTAATTTCAAATTCCCAAATTTCACTCTTTTCATTTAAATTAATATCTTTTCTGTACCTTGTATGTTCTTTCTTCTTTTTATTGTGTAGTACTCAATTATGAGTGGAACACTTATTAAAAATATTATTATTATTATTATTAAACATAAAATATGGATGACAACAACCACTGACAAAAGAAAAGAAAAGGAGAAAAAAAAATACTTTAAAGACAGTGGCGTAGCAACAGGGGGACGGTTCGCCCCGGGCCCCCGCCAGGAAGGGGCCCCCCCCCCAGCTAGCCCAGGGCGCCCCATCCATCCAATTATTTCCTTTTTTTTTTGGTTGTTAAATAGGAAATTCCCATTTTTTTTTTTGGTTGTAAAAGCAAGCCTAGGGGGCCCCACCAGTCAGCCTAGGGACCCCATCCACCTAAGTATTTCCTTTTTTTTTTTGGTTGTGGAATAATGGAACTCCCGCCCCGGGCCCCCAAAGGCGTTGCTACGCCACTGTTTATAGATTCTACTTTATTTTTCCATGAATTAAATCGCATATTAAGTAATGTTTGGCTTTTTTATATGAATTATAGTTACGAATATTTTTATCTAATTGACTAAAGATTTTATTTAAAACTCTTGATCCATAATTATTTTTTGGTTGGTCAAATTTAATTTATCATTTAATAACAGAACATCATCAGCATAAATAAATATTTTTGAAAATTTAATTGTCTTAAATATTAAGTTTATAAATAGGATGAATAATAAGGGTACTAAATTGGAGCCCTTGGGTACACCTTTTTTGAGATTGAAAATTTTACTTGTGGAAATCTATGTTTTAATTCTAAATTTCCTATTTAGTAAGTAATTTTCAATTAATTTATTTAGATTCCCTCTTATACCCATATTTTCTAATGTTTTCCAGTATCTTGTGATTTATTGAATCAAAAGATACTTAAAATCTATAAAAATTAGTAAATTGATACTACTTTTGTTGAGATTTTTCTTTAGGGTATTAGTTAACTCACTTAAAAGGATATGGGTGCTTTTATTTTTCTGATAAGCATAGCATATGGATTGTAATTTAATAAGTTATACTTAACATAATTATAAATAGTATTTGTTGAGTATTTTTCTACAATTTTTGATAAGTTGGATAAAATTGATATTGGTCTGTAATTACCAAAGTTATCTCTCTTTCCTCCTTCAGGTATTGGTATTATTTTTGAGATTTTCCAACTTTGTGGGAATGAACCTTGAGTTGTTATCAAAATAATTATAATTGACATTATTCGTGAGAATTGCTCATTAAATTTCTTTATTTCTTGTATATTTTCAAAACCATAGGAATTTTTGTTTTTTAAATTCTGAATAATATTTTTATCTCTTGTAAATTAGGTGTAATTTGTATTGAAAATTTCTTTTTCTTTACTCCCACAAAAACTAAGATAATATTTCGGATTTTATCCTTTTCAATATAAAATCTGTTGCTACGAGTATATATATATATATATTGTTAATATTTAAGTAATTCGATTAAAAACCTTTTAAGCAAATATAAAATGTTTCTTTCTTGGAGGAGTGAGCAGCGTGGTGTCACCTTCAGTTCCAAAAAGTGTGACCAAAGTTTAGATATGCTTCCATTTCAATAACTTAATTATTCTTTAATTGGACTTAAATGATTTAACTTAAGGATTTGTTTAATATTTAAAGAAAGGAAAATATAATAGAGATTAATTATTTCGATAGATATATAATTTATAAATACCATGACTCCGTATTCTTTTCAGGACTTATAAAAACAAAGAAAAATCTAAAAAAGCAACATTATAAATTACGAATAAACTTTAAATTCTTTCAAAAGCTTCTTTTTTCTTTTCTTTCTTTCTTCCTTTTTGTTTGGTCGTGTTTACAGTAAATAAAACATTTTCCATCTTTAAACGGGTTGCAGCATAACGAATTAAGTAAATAATAAATAAGTAAATAAATAAATAAATAGTATTTCTTTATAACGCCATATTACCTAAAATAATTCAAATCAAATCGAATTTTGATTTATCTTAGGAAAGCAGGGTATTAATAGAATAGTTTATTTATTTATTTATTTATTTATTTATTTATTTATTTATTTATTTATTTATTTATTTACTGAATCTGATCAAAGAAGTTTTCACAAAAGCAATTTAATACAGTTATTTCTTAATACCTTTAGCCGTATTGTACTATAAATTTAATGTAATTTTTGTGATAATTTTTTTCCTTGAAAGATATCCTCCGGTAACTAATTTCATGAAGTCATTTTAACAAGAAACCTGACTCCCGGTAACTTATTCTGTTACTACGTTTTATAATCTTCATTTTATAAAGTTTAGTTTATTTATAGTTAAAGATTAGTGTTGTGATTTGTATGGAACATCGTCTTACAAACACTAAGTAAATTAAAACTACTTTAAATTATTAAAAATAACATATTCATTTTGTTACAATGAATACAGCGCCACACTGCGGTAACGCTCTATAAGTTCGTAATAACAAGCGTCTTTGGATGATAACGTCGTATGGCTCAATAATTCGATGTTCTTTTATATTCACAATAAAAAGATTTCAAAAATTAATTAACTTTCTTTTTTGTTTTTGAGGATATAAAAATAACTTCTTATCGTGAATCGAAAATTTTGTGATTATAATTTTACAGTATTTATTTAAGAAATATTTTTTCGTGATTAGCCAATGTTGTTCGAATACACGGAGGAAAAATCTCCTTGTTTCTCGTTTTAAACGAGAGTAAAAGTAAACTGCATCTTAAGCTGCGTTGAAGATGGAACAGATTTATAATATCCTCCAAGTGAAATTTCCACACTTAACGGAAGCCCTTAAAGACAAATTCAAAGAGATTGGATTGGTGAAGCCAGAATTCGTGCCAAATCTAAAAGCCGAAGACCTCAACCCGCCTCTTAAAACATTGGAAGCAAGAAATTTAGTCCATGAAATTCGAAAATGGTGGTTCAGTGAGGGTAATAAGCGTTTTTTTGCATTTTCTTAAGATTTTTAAAATTTAATCTGAGAATTAGAAGAATTCAGGTAATTCTAAATGTCGTTTTAATCTTTTAGTGTTTTATGATTGGTAATTTATTAGGCATAGACCCTTTCCGCTTTTTTTGCTTGCGTGGAACGAAAGGAGGTAGGCTCGGAATTTGGAATTCCGCTTTTGACTGTGAATTTTTGAGGAAATTTGAAAATGCTCTTCCCAAATTTACGTATCCTGCTATTTCTTTAATATAAGCCTTATTTTTGAGATGATTTTTTTTAAATCGATATCGTTTGCTTTTGGAAAACTTGAAATAAATTTGAGAAGCTTGCAAATCTGCGCTGGGATAGGCCTAGTGGTTGTTCTATATTAGATAAGTCCCCTCTATTGTATGATCCCATGGTCGTAATTCTTAAATCTTGGTAAATTAAGACGTACAGATTTCATTTTAGAACCAAACGATACGTTTTTCTAAAAACGTAGCTATTTCATTTTTAACAAAAATACAAGAATTAGGGAAATTGAAGAGGAAATTCCATGTCGACAAAGTAGCGACAAATTTTGGGTGATGTTCCGTTTGATTAGGTTTGTGTGTAGAAATGCAGAACACCGAAATGGAGACGAATATTCATTATTTAGCAACGAAACGATTGAATATATTCATAGAAAACCATGTTCTTTTTTTTAATTCTTTAAGAAATTTACAAATTTAGTTGGGACACTCTGGTGATGAACATGCCGGAGTTTATTCTTCACTGCAAATCATGGAGGACAAAATATGAATCGATAACGCACTATCGTAATTTTTTTTTTTT
>JAFIDM010006717.1:6237-19510 GCA_023159025.1 Thereuonema tuberculata
ATGCACGGAGCAATTGTTTCCGATGACTTCTGGTGATTGTTTCTTTACAATAGCAATGCTTCAATTGTTTCCATTGTAAGTCAAAAATCTGTTTGAAGAAAATGTTCTATAATTTCATTTCATGACGGGGATTGCACTGTGGTTTGGTAGTAACCCTTTCTTGATTTTAACCACAATAATAATTAACAGTAAGATAATAATGAACCGACAATGAATAAATAAGACTATTATGAATAGACTAATGGCAACCCGTGAAATATTCACGGAAGTAAAACAAATTACACATTTTTGTAAACCACAAGATTGAAAAAGATGTTCTAATTTCATTTTTTAACAGCCATGAATTCCGCAACAGCCCACATTTAGTTTGATTGACTAAGCCAAATTTTGCTGAAAAAAAAAAACCAATTGATTTACTAGTTTCAATAATAACTATTCAATATATTCCATGCACTCTACAGCAAAAATTAATTACCGGAATGACACCAAATTTGCAGTACGCCGTAATGACATTCTGGGAAATGCAGATGCTCAACGTTTCCAGGAAATCTTTCTTTTAACAGTTGAACATGGGATTCTGTGATTTGAGATGGTAGCAGATAATGGTAGTCAACATTGAACAGGTTGTGACGTGACTGTGCACACATGAGTGCTGTACTGCATTGCCATGGTTAGCGTACACGCCTACAAATATATATCTTGGTGGTGATTTTTTGGAAGTAATTTTTTTTTCGATGAATGTCCTTCCCATGGCGCCATTACTGCAAATTGGGTGCCATTCCGATAAGTAGTTTTTGCTGTATAGTATGTGGAATAGGTGAACTTTAATTATAGACACCATGTACTTACTACAAAATTTCATTAAGAAATTTGGTTTAACTGATATTAATAATTTTTTAAGTGATTCATTAATTAAAAAAAGTATTGAATAGCTTTTATTCAATAACAATATGTTTGAAGTTTACTTTTTTTTTGCTTTAATATTTCTCTTGAATATATTAAACTAATTAAATTATTTGACTAAATACATCCAAGGAGGAAAGGTCAACATTTTGGGAGGTGAAAGTATCAGCCATTTTAAACCAAAAAGTCCATATGAACGAGTTTCCTATACCGAATGGTTTCCGAGATAGAGCAATTTTGAAAGTACAGTTTCAAAAAGAATGATAACAAAGAGATACTACTTACTGTTTTTAATATTTATTGGTCAAGTTACACATTTCTTACAGTTTATAATAAAGTTTCAAAAATTCCACAGGCAAGACCAATGCATTTCGCAGATGATCTCATTTGAGAACACGACGTTCACCTTGACGTTCTTTTATCCGCATAACAGCATCCATTATGTGAGCGAGCAAGTTTTCTCGTGAACAACTTAACGTCTGTACACTTCATTCAACACCATAAACACAAATTCAAGGGGATATGGTCTGGAAATCTTGGTGCAGTGCTGTGGAAGAGAAGGAAAACAAGACCAGCAGGCGCAGTGACAATTGTATGCCAAATTTCAATTGTCTCGAAAACCAATCGGAATGGACCACTTGAGGATTGGCGGGGCTTGTGGGATAAACAAAGCCATGTGCTTCGTTTTAACCATAGTAGATACAGAGGCTGAACTGAAAGATTTGATTTGGATTATCGCCTTATTGGATTATTGGATTATTGAAAAAGACGACAGCAATATATTTTCAAAGAAGGATATAATTTAATGGACCACTTGAGGATAAGCGGTGCTTTTTAGTTGCAACATATCCCTCCAGGCTACAGTTTCGCATGTGGGATTAATCGGTGTAGATATAGAGGAAATATTATATTAAAGAAGGATATTCCAAGTGTTTTTACAGAATTATTACAATAAGGTTCTGCACAGTACTGAACCATCCGTCTTGAAATATTAAAATCAAATATCGATTTTTTTACATAAACTACACAAAGTTATATGTTTGGTTATCCCACAAGCTCTCACCGCATTGCTTACACGTCGTACGTGACGTCGATAGAGGCGTAAACCTCAAGTAGTCCATAGGATAGTCGTTCATAGGAACATTTTTGCTTAAAATGACCTATACTATCACCTCCCAAAATATTGACCTTTCCTCCTGGATCACTCTATATATTTGTATTTAAATATTATTTTGTTATTTTTTTTTAATTGCCTGTAAATATAGAGAGTTTATCCGTCGTTTTGTAGTCAAATGAGGAATGTGATATCTCGAGCTTCGCGAGACAATGAAATTGACATATACCATAGACGTGTTATAGAGACACATGTCTAACAATACAATACGTTCTCTGAGTTGTTCGTGTAATAATGCCTCAGGTAATTGAGTTCTTTTTGGGGAGGCTATATAATTGGCCTTTTCCAGGACAAATTATAGCCAACAGCGAATTAGATATCTGTTTTCAAAGGATGGTTTGAAGATTTCTAAGGCCGGCAATGGTAACGTTATCAGACGTTAATTGTGTCTACGTCGCTGCAGTATCATCACGAAAACGTCGAAAAACTCACCCGCCCAATGCTGAATGCGATGGCAACCAAGAGAATCCCCCGAAGTAACTAACTATGGTTAACAGGCTTACGGTGAACCAATCAATCGTACGGCATGCCCTATTCCGTCATCACAAACAACGCAAAGCACGGGGGTCACAAGCTCCTTCAATGACTTAAGGAAGAAATGTGACGCGACAGGCGACGGTTGAACAAAACGTTTCTGGCAGCTGACAAATGAAGATATGTCGTAATCCTCGACTTTATCTCTCTGACTGCAACAAAATTCGAGCAATTACATCTCGTGATAAAGATGCTAAAGGTCGATGTCAGTAGATCCGCGAATGTAACGATGGTTTTCCAAAGGTTTCATGGTCCTAATCGTTAAGCGGAAAGCTAGATATCTCCAGAATTGCATCAAATGCCAAGGTAAATGCAGCCTACTATCAAGAGTATATGTTGGATGACATTTATCGACGCCAAATATCTAAAGTGTATGATAATAATGCACTTAAAGTCTGTATCCACGAAGACATTTCTCCAGTCATATAGCCCGCAGTAACCTCAGTATTATGCTCGGATGGAAGCGAAAACACGTACGCGTGCCATCTCTTTTATCCATGTCCCCATGAAACCACCTGAAGCAAGTACCTTGAGTTTATGCGGGTTGGCGTACTCAAAAGAGAATTTGGATCCCATAAAGCAAGAACGCTGACGGATCTGTGGAAAGTTAGCAAAGAGGAATGGGAGGAAATCGACATGACATTTCTGCGGAGGTCTCTTCTACAATTGAAACTTCATTGCCGTGTGATTGTCAGGATATCAGAAGAGCTTAGTGAAAATCTTCGATGGTGGATGGGAGGATTTACGTAGGAGGTGAGTGCATTAACTTTGATTAAATAACGAAACACCAATCCTTCGTATGTAACTACTTCTTGATTTATTGTAATTAATTTTGAATATTATTATATTAATTCTAAATATGTTCATTGCATATCATTAATGCATAATTATATCCTAGGATTTTGATTAAATATTTCTACGGAAATAACATACATCTTGGAAAATTAGGAATTTGTATATATGTCATAAGTGCATAATTATTTTATAATTTTATATATTAACTTACTTAATCTCTTGTTACAATGAACTAAAGGATTATTTATGAGACTTCATGCAATTACAATATGAAATTTTAAAAATTAAACACAGACATTGATTGCAATATTTTATTTTCTTTTATGAGAATACTAAAGTAGGTGACCATTGAGTTTTTGATTGGAAATTACAGATATTCTTATAAATCAGAAGAACTGAAACTATTTTGAAATCTGGATAAGAAATTAAACTAATTTTTGGAAGTTTCATTACTAAAAGTCATTATAAGAATACAGCCAAACATTAAGAAATTCACAAGCTTTTATTTGAAAGCTTAAAAATTAAATGTTATATTCATCACTGCTACACTTTTAAAAAAGATGTATATCTGAGGTTTCATGTTTGTCTATTTTATATTTTGGTCATCATATTTGCTAGAATGATTAAACATTGAATATAAAGTACTCCACACATATAAAACATTCATTTGTTTTTTTTGAAATGAACTTTTGTTGATTCGTTTCTGTGCTACTTGAGATTTGACTTGATATAACATAAATTAACATAAATTAAAATTGAAATCTTTGTCTGAGGAACGGTCCTTCCTATATCTTGAAAAATGTAAAATAAAATGTTCTTCTATTTATTGCAATAACTAATTAAATTCACCCAACAGAGTTAAACCCGCAATTTAGCTGTCTCCGTGAAATTCAAAATTAGTCTTATTAACAAACGAATTACATTTTCATGGTTGACCTTATTGTCAGGGCCGTTTCTACCATTAGGCAAGACTAGGCGGCCGCCTACGGCGGCAAGATTTTAGGGCCGCCGAACGACGGATTCCGTTTTTTTTTTGGTTGTTAAAAATGGATTGTGGTTTTTTTTTTTTTGGTTGTTGAATTGAAGATTTTGGTTTTTTTTTTGGTTGTTAAAATAAAATTGTCTTTTTTTTTTTTCGGTTGGGGGCGGCATTTGAAAGGGAAGGTGTGGCATTTTTCAGTTCTCGCCTAGGGTGACAGAATACCTAGAAACGGCTCTGCTTATTGTTGGAATTTAAAAGTTAGTTGAAGATGAGATAATTGTATTTATTTACTTAAATATTTAAAATTATGAGAAGAATAAATAAAATCTTCTGTTTACAACTGAATACGTGATGAAATAAGAGAGAAGCTAATGAAAAATCGTAGGACAAAAACAAAATGAAATTAAATAAAGTGAGATTTAAGTTTTAAAGCATTAGGTTACATTCATAGCTATAAAAAATACGAAAACTTGGTGATTTACTTCAATACGATTTTCAACTTACATTTAGACCTATGCCTTCTATCACTTCGATGACAATTGAAACTTTGATCTCTGAGATCCATTTTTATCCATTTTTGTTCATCTTTTTTTCTTTGTTGGTCTTTATTCTAGCATACACATTAGTTATCATATTGGAAACTATAACTTTTTGAAGTAGTTGTCATTTATTCAAAAATTGCTCCTAGCCAAGACAAAAGATTGATACATTTGTGCCTAAGATTTTTCATTCCGAAAGATTATTTGCACTGTAATTAAATATATATAAAAAATTAGATATTTATAAATAGGTATAAAAAAAATCACCAATTGTATTACTTCTCTCCAACAATTTAATGTTTTCTTCTTGGCAACAACGCAGAATAAACAAAAGCTGACAATTATTGAATGAAAGAAAAAGTTATTGATCTCCAAATTCAGCTTCGATACTTTGATTGACATTGTTCTATGATTTGTTTGTTATTTAGTTGTTATTGTTATTTTCGAGAGAATACTCTGTTCTATCTTAGGAAACGTCAAAGTCAAAAATTTTACTGATATACCTTACTTATATTAAATAGTCACAGATATTAAATATTAATTTTTCGAATGCTGATTTGCAAAATTAAATATACAAAGGTTAATGATAATAATGCAAAAGTTAATCACTTTAATCCAAAAATGAATGATTATGATATTTGTTATTAAAATTACGAAATTACAGATTGTTTTTAAGCAAATCCAGAAAAACAAATAATGATACAAAACAATTTTTTCCAAAAAAATTCTTCAACAATCGTAGAAAAACATTAATGAAAAATTTACTTTAAGATGTATTTTATTCTCTATGTAAAATAAAATAATTTATTATAAAGGAATACATAATTTCTTTATAATCATTTTAAATTCTTTTTTAATTACATCAATTTGTGCAAACTTCTTTTTTCGCAAGGCAATGCCGAATCACATTTAAAAACGTTGTGTTATTAAACACACAGCTACTAGTAACATTGATGAAAACTGTGATCACAATCACATTCTGAAATCATTGATAACGGAACGTCACAATATCGCGAATGACTGAGACTGAAATCACTACATGGTAGCCGGTATCAGTTTTTGATAAGATTCCCAAGCAGAATAAAGTAAAAAATTTTTGCAATTCTTTCTCATTTGCCGTTTGCTTTCACTACAACTATAAGTAGAGGCATTGATGGTGATACGTCATCGTAGATGTGACATTTCTTGTTTTGTTTTACATTTTATAAATTCCGTTTGAAATATTTTTGATAGAAACTGTCTTTGGGATGTGAGCCGAAATTTTTGCAATTTTCTCTTTTAAAAATGAAGATATATTATAATTATATAATAATAATTTTATTGCCAATAAAAAATATTTACAACAGTATACATTGATTACAGTTTTGACATCCCAGTTGTCTTAAGGGTGATCCCGTCGAGCAGACAAAAGGGTGTCGGCATCAAGGCAAATTACATATGAAATTAAAACAAAGCATTACAAGCATTACAATTACAACAAAAAAGGGGAAAAAAAAAGATGAAGAAACTGGATTTGTTTCCTTTTTTGTTTTTTTACAAATATTTTACAATGTACATTATGAGGCGAAAAAAAATTCAGTTAATCACATTTTGAGGAAACTATATGCTGAGAAAATTACATAATATAAAATTCGACTGATGGCGTTTACCTAGATAAAAGAAGGGGAAAATAAAAAAGGAGAGTGAGAAGAAAGAGAGGAGATTACAATCAATTATTGGGTTCATGTAAAGAGGGGAATTATATATCTATGAGGATTTATTAGGATTGAGTTGAGTAGATAAGTGTTGTTTAAGTTTTCTTTCAAATTGTGCCAGAGAAGTGCAACCACGAATTTCATTTGGAATTTTATTCCAATTTAGAGGAGCAGAATAACTGACTGCTCTTCTTTGATAGTTGGATCTTGTTTTTGTTTAAAGGAGAACAGGATTGAGTCTACTTTTATATGAATTGGAATAGGGTTTAATATTGAAAGTAATTGAAGGACATAGTCTTTTGTCAATTCTTTTGTAGGTGAAAAGAGCCAACTGAAGCTTGTAGATATGTTCGAAAGGAATTATTTTATATTTTGTTCAGAGGGATTGAGTAGAGTACAGGCGGGGCTTTCTATCTAAGAATCTTAGGAAAAGCTTTTGAACTTTAAGTATCGTTTTTTCTTGAAATTTGGCAGTGGTACCCCAGATGATTACACCGTAGCACTCTGCTTTTCTTTTACAATAATAGGTTGAGTAATTTAGATTTTACGTTTCTCCTTGATCAACCATTAATTTTGAGATCCTTTATACATCCAAAAGCAGATCTGGTTCGATGTTGATTCAAGATGAGAAACTATCTCCTTCATTTCTACATACCAAGCTGGTACAAGCTGGTACATGCTGATGATAATTAAAATTGGCCTATTTATAGTCGGAGAGAAACCAAAAGTAATTCACATACTATTCAAAGGATGCGCTCAACAATTCTGCAAAAAAAAAAAATAATAATAATAATTACAAAATCGTCCGCTAGAGTGCGCTTTTACAGCTGTATGAACGGAAAACGAAAACAGAATTTTCAAAAATACATTTATTTCACACTAACAATATCAAACGTGGTAACCAGTCATGTAAGATTGCTCAATATGTCCTCCCTGACAAATGTGCGTCATTTGCAGATGATTTACAGTATCCTCAACCGCTGACCATAGCTGATCACCCATATTTACATGTAGAGTGATACTGTATTTTACTTCTGCTAAAGTTGCAATTCCTCCACGATACATTATTATGTTTTATTATTAACAATAAATAACAATAATACATGCAAGGATCATTCTTAACAACAAATCTTTTGTTAGAATATGTAAGTGGTACATGAGAAGAGGCATTATTGTAATGGAGCGGATGACTTAGCAACTGCTCTTGTTGGTTTTGATGAAGATAAAATCATTCTGTTAATAGGCAAAAGTTGTACGATCTTTGTAACTTAATAAATTTGTAAATTCGTAATTTGAAATAACCTATCACAGTGCAGCGTTGGAACACGTCATACATGACGTCACGCCCTTGTTTAAAGATGGCAACTCTACTACATTCTCCACTTCACCACGACGGATCGCGATTACACAATTTTTATCAGCGTATTGAGATTTTCTTTTTCCATATAAATGAAGTTTACACTGAAATGCATGAAATTCATTGTCAAAATTTGTCAGAGAGTTTGTAAAACCTCGGTTTTTATATAATTTCGGCTGTGTCGCTGCTCTCTCAATACTCAACAAGGACATTCGTTATTGTTATTGTTATTGTTGAAACTGGTAAATCAATTTTTTATTTTATTTTATTTTAACAAAATTTGGCTTAGTCATTCAAATTATATGTGGGCTGTTGCGGAAGTCATGGCTTTTAAAAAATGAGCTTAGAACATCTTTTTCAACCTTGTGTTTTTCAAAAATTTCAGGTTGTTTCAAAAATGTGGAATTTGTTTTACTTCCGTTAATATTGCCTCATTTTCAACGAACCTATTCTTTTAGGGCAGCAGGTTGCCATTATGTTTCATAATGAGAAACCGCAGCGCTGGCTACAATGAAACTGGTAAATCAATATTTTTTTTTTTATTTTAACAATATTATAATATTATTTTAACAAATAAGCCGATATTCAAATTACATATGGGCTATTGTGGAAGTCATGGCTTCTAAAAAGATTAGCTTAGAACATCTTTTTCAATCTTGTGTTTATCAAAAATGTGGAATTTGCTTTACTTCCGTGTATATTTCACGGGTCGCAACTAGTAAAATATGAAAGATGAGAAAAGGGATTTATGATACACGAGTGTACTTAATTATTCTGGAAGGATAATGATATCTAGAATAATTCATTACCTTTTGTGTGTATTAAGAAGCAGATGATATAATATTTGAATACACACGGAGAAAGATATCTAGGTTAAAGTGAGACAATAAACCATTAATATACCAAGGCAGAAAATAATATTTATTGTGCTGCAAAGATAGCTAAAAAATGTGAATATAAAGCTATTATGAGCTGCAAAACTAAAAATTCAAATGGGGATTGAAACAAGAAATCAACGCATAGCATTGGAAAACGTAACAATATTTTTGTCTATGCTGTTTATTCCAAAAGACAAGAGAACTGTTATGTACAAATCAACTGAAAAGATCATTGAAGATTATCACGTTTTTTCAAGTTCAATAAGAATTATTTGATAGATGAAGAATTTTAGTAAATGTTTTTCAATCGCAGATATTAAAGTGCAGATATTAAAGTTATTACCTGTGATAGTTACTTTGCCTTCTAGAAATTTTTATTACCCAGAATATTAATGTATGTACTGCTGTTTGTAAAAAATGCAACACCATGAAGGAATCATCAGAATTAAATGAAATTTGCAGCAAATGTCAATTATAGGATGTTATGAAAAACAGTAAAGTTTCAGAGCCACAAAGCATGCGTGGCGTGCGCAGCGTCCTCTGAACTGATGCTGAAAGCGTATAAATAGAGGACTGTAGTGGAACGTTTACAATAGCTAATGATTATTTGTTACGTTTAGTGAGACCCAAGTATGCCTCCACGACGGAAGAAGTAGAAATTCCAACAACTTACGGAGTTTGAACGGGGGAGGGTTATCGGCCTTCGAGAAGGTGGATTTTCGCAATAGCAGCTCGTGTGCAGCGGCACAGTTCTACAGTGATGCGAGTTTGGAAGCAGTGGACTGACGAGCACCGAACAACTCGAAAACCTGGCAGTGGAAAACGGAAGGTGACGTCAGCGCGCGACGATCGACACCTGCTCCGCATGGCGCTGAATGACCATACAGCTTCCTCCAGGCAGTTGGCAGCATGTTGGTCTACTGCTACAGGTTTTCTAATGTCGGCTTCGACAATTCGGCGACGTTTGCTAAACTGTGGACTGCGTGCAAGGGTGCCTTTATACAGGATTCACCTCACGGCAAACCATCGACGGCTGCGTCTGCAATGGGCTCATGAGCACAGAGCCTGGCAAGCTGATTGGCACCAAGTTGTCTTTTCAGATGAATCACGCTTCAATTTGTGGGACAAAGATGGTCACATTCGTGTTAGACGCTATGCCGGTCAACGCTGCCTTCCAGAGTGCGTTATCGAACGACATAGTGGCCGAACACCCGGAGTTAGGGTCTGGGGTGCGATTTCGTATCATGGACAATCCAATTTGCTACAAATTGAGGGTAATCTCAATAGCAACAGGTACGTCCGTGAAGTGCTACAGTCCGAAGTCGTTCCCTTCCTTCAAGACATCCCTGGAGCATCGACTTCAGGTTTCTGTCTAAAGTCGGGGCATATCTAACCTGATAATACAGGCACAGTTACTGGCTGTGTACCTTCGCTCTGAAAAGTAGTCCGTATATTAAATGACGATACTATCAAAAATAAATGCCAATTAACAGAATTAACATTGACCCAGCCGGCTGTTAATCGACGACGAGGCTGTGGCTGGTATGCTTACTGGAGCCTTCGTTCACCTTTCGAACGTCCGCGGCCATGCTATTCTCTTTTCGGTATCACGGAGGACAGGAGGCCCCATAGGCCCGTCCAAAGTCCGCCCTTATTCGGTCTGATCGAATACTTCTTGAAGAAAAGAAGTCGGATATTAGATGTTTTTCAGCATATAAGGCTTCAGTTGAGAATCAAACTGAGAAGATTTAATGCTTAAGATCGGACAATGGAATTGAATATCTCAGTAGAAGCTTTAGTAAATTCTTACGTAAGAATGGAATTAAACGTCAGTTAACAGTAACCTTAACAGAATGGGGTAGCGGAAAGGGAAAATCGAACTCTAGTCGAAATGGCCATATGTATGTTATTCCAGCCAGGATTACCTACTACCGTTTTAGGCAGAAGCAATACTTACGGCAAGCCATATTAGAAACAGATGTCCTTCACGAAGTTTAAGGTGAAATTCCCTACACCAGTGTTTCTCAACCTTTTAGTACTTGCGACCCAATTTTCAATCACAACTCTCATCGTGCCCCCCCGAAAAAAAAACCCTCCAAACCCATCTGTTCAACCAAAAAAAAAAACCTCCAAACCTGTCTGTTCAACCAAAAAAACCTCCAAACCTATCTGTTCAACCAAAAAAAAAATAACCTCCAAACCTATCTCTTTACCAGATCTTCGATATGCTCGCGCCCCCCCCCCTTTAGTTTTATCGCGCCCCCCTAGGGGGACGCGCCCCACAGGTTGAGAAACACTGCCCTACACACTATCGACAGGTAAGAAACCAATAGTAAAATATTTCCATATGTTTGGAACAAAAGCGTTCATACTATACAAAACATCGAACAAAGGAAAGTTCAAGTCAAGGTCAAAGAAATGTATTTTCATTTCATCAACAAAAGCCTACAGAATTTGTTAGCCAAAATTAAGAAAGGTCTATCGAAGTAGAGGCGTCAAATTCATTAATGGCTTCCAAACAAAAAGAGAAATGGAAGATATCACAGATAACGAAGTTTTGTTCAACCGGACAAACACAACCAATAAGGAGAAAATGTTTCTAGACGAAATGTTACTCTCTCTCCTGACGAAGCTAAAAAGGAAACGGAAGCAGAAAATGTTTTACGAAAAATATTCAGAAAATGAAGAAAGGACAAGGTCGGCCAAGAAAAATTAGAACTGGAAAACCAGGAAAACCAAGAAAACAATATATGATGGTCCCTGATACGTCAGAAGAACAATCTGAAGCGAATGAACGGATGTTCAACTCATGACGAAGAATACCAAAAAGAATCAACACAAAGCGAAACAGCTGAAATAACTAGCATTGTAGAATGCGAAGACCCTGTAACAGTCATAGAAGCTCTTGTCTCCTCCGAAGCAAGTAAATGGATATAAGCTATCCAGAAGTAATATGAAGAATTAGTCAAAACTAAAACTTGGAACTCGTTCATCGTCCAAAAGTAAGACAAATTGTTGGTTCAAAATGGATTTTAAGAACCAAATATAGCGCGGACGATACAATTGAACTCAGAAAAGCAAGAATCGTAGCCAAAGGTTTTTCATAAAAACCAGGAACTGATTTTCAAGAGATGTATTCTCCCGTTGTTAGAATAGAATCAATTAGATTAATGATGGCTATGGTAGTAGAGCTAGAACTCGAAGTACATCAACTCGATTTCGTCAGTGCATACTTAAACGGAGAAATCGAAGAAGAAATTTACAAAGAAATTCAGAAGGATTAGAAAACGTTATGTCAGAAAATTCTTCAAAGTTAACATTTGAAAAAAAGTTTTCAAAATTCATAAAGCACTATATGGCCTAAAGCAGTCGGAAAACCAGTGGTTTAAGAAACTCGAGTACAAGCTAAGACAGATGAAGATTAAACCATTGCATGCAGATCCTTGTGTTTTGGTAAAGAAACAACACGAAGAAACTACAATCCGCAGTTTATGTGGATGATTTATTGATCGCTTCAAGTAGTATTGAAACCCTACAAAATAATCAAGAAGGATTTGGCAAAAATCATTCAAAATTAAAGAAATAGTACATAAAGAAAAATAAGATCACAATGAAAAAAAGTAAATACATTCGAGATGTATTGAAACGTTTTGGAATGGAAAACTATAAAGCAATCTCAACCCCTCTCGATCCAGTGTATAGCCTATGACTGTGTGTGTTACCTTTGTAAATTTAAAAGGACTAAATAGACAATTAAACAAAAGTGATAAACAAATGTCATTTTGAGGGGGCTTGTTGGGAAGGCAAATTGACATATTGTTTTGTATAAAAAAGAACTGGAAGCCGGTATGACTTCCGATATGTGTAAAACCAAGATGTCAGACAGACAACTGAATTAAGCAGAACTAAAGCTTAAGTATATTTATTCAAATGAAATAATCTGCTGACTTTTTATTCTTTAAACACGTAGAACCTATAATCTTTTTTTATATATGTTATTCAGGCTCAACTAAAATAGTATTTATTTTTTAAATATTTCCAATAACTAGGCCCCGTATATAGATTGATGGATATAGATGTTTGAAGAAGAAATATGTTGAGATGGATGATTTTTTTAGATTAGATACTTCGGCTTCATTCTTTGATCTAAATCTATCTGTTGGGCTCTTTTCAATCGTTTCCTCTCAATATGTTTCACAATGTCATTTGTAATATGTGATGTATGAAAATATACAATCAGCCGGTGCTCAACCCTAACTGCCAGAGAGGACGAGGGAACAGATACTGGGGTGGTGTCCCAATGCCAGCTCCAGGAAGCCATTACGGAATGACGTCAGACCGAAGAGAAAGCGAAGAAGAGGCTGACAAACACAGGAAAGGAAATTGAAACAGTCAAGCCACAACCGGGAATCGAACA
>JAFIDM010006718.1:0-19508 GCA_023159025.1 Thereuonema tuberculata
TGACCTTTGAGTCAATACGTGTGGCAACTTGATATATGTTGAGTTTTTCTCTCCCAATATTGTATTTTAGACCTTTTTGGATAAGCATTTTTTGATCTGTATTAAAATTGCAAGAATTGTCATTTATAAATCTATCATTACAAAGTTTATCTTGGAGGTTTACTAGGTGGCCATTTGTTGACACTGAATTTCGCTAGTATTAAACAATGCTTTTGTTTATTTCTGTGATAGGTATCAATGGCTTGAGTTGCTGCAGTCTTAATGATATTAATATATAAATATACATTGGGAAATCTTTTCTGTTTCTATTTTAAGCTTGTTAGTAAGCAATTTAATTTTATCTTTTTGTTTGATGGATCCTTTCTTCATTCATTAAAGATTTAATAACATCTATAAGTCGTTCAACACATAATACACACTTTATTATGTGCTTGGTCCTTTATTTATTATATTCTGCACAACATGAATGATAATATTTCAGTAAATGTCCGGTTTTTTTTTTCTATGTTTCTGAAACTTTATTGCGGGTCCATGATTTCGAAGTTTTTTCTGTTTAATTTTTCAGGAAAATGGGACAAAAAAACCCAAACAATTTCATTAATAGCAGAACTTTGGTAATTAGGGGGGGGGGGGGCATTCACCCCTAAAAATACCTATTCCTAAATTTTTTTGGCCTCTGAACACTTTGGTGAAATCCGTTTGTCAATCCTACCTTTCAATTTGAAGTTGTTAGGGGTGCTTAGACACAGACGGACGGATCAGACGAACAGGACAAACGTAATAGCTACCGATTTTCTTCTGATTTTCTTATCACAATAGCTCCCAAATGGGTGGCTAAAAATGGAAGCAGTGATCAGTGGCAGATTGAAGCCTGTGAAGGCCGCTAGGCAGACAAAATCACGGGAAAACCCTCCAAATTATCTTCTAATACCGTTTTAATATAACCAATCAATAATTTTACTGAAACAATTTTCTTACACTAAACAAACATTAACACTTATTAATTTTATTTAACAAAAATTATTATTATTATTACCAAAAATTAAAAAAAAGGAGATAAATTTAATAAACCAACAAAACTTTAAACATTCACTTTTATCAATTTTTTTTTTGTGGTGAAATCTTTGAGGATCTCTTGGAAGTCTATCTTTTGCAAGACAGTATTCAGTGGCCAAAATGGCAAGTGAGTTCAGTTGTTGTTGTGTCATTGAAGATTGACAAATTTTCAGCAGTTTTAACTTCGAAAAGGTTCGTTCGATTACCAGTGGAGTTCGTGATCATGAAACACGTATATTTTCACTTTTAAGCGTATTTTCAATTTGATGAGCAAATAATAATAACAATGATAAAAATATTAATGCTTCATTTATAAAGAAAGGAATAAAAAAGGTCAAAGACATAGTTCTTTATCTCCTTTTAAAAATAATAACTGTTCTTTTTAAGCGGATTATTTGACACAAGTATCAAAAGCACTGACTGTATACGAGGGACTAAATGTGACACTAGATTGCAGTAAATGCAGTCGAGCAAATATATATGATATAAAATATGAGAAATAGGCCTATCTTAATATATAAAAATGAATGTTTCTTTGTTTGTTCCATATGCGTTCCTATACCGTTCATCAGATTGGTTGAAACTTTTGTGAGTTGTTGTGCGCATGCCCGCGAAGGTTTCTGAATTAGTAGAACACTGGGTCTTTATATTTAGGGCCCCTTCTCGGACACCCCCAGTCTACTGAAAAAAGTGAAAATTTTGCTCTCCTCTGGGGGGGAAGGATACCATACTTGGGTGGGTAGAAGGCGACACAAGGGACTAAGTGTCTCAACTCCGACCGACATTGGGCCCTTATATTTAGGACTCCTTCTCGGGATCCCAAGTCTACTGCAAAAAGTGAAAAATTCGCTCTCTTATGGGGTGAGGGATGCCACACTTGGGTGGGTGGAAGGCGTTACGCCTATTTATCTGTCCCACCCCAGAGCGACACTAGGGCCTTATATTTAGGACCCCTTCTAGGGATCCCAAGTCTGCTGCAAAAAGTGAAAAATTCGCTGTTTTAATGGGGTGAGGGATGCCATACTTGGGTGGGTGGAAGGCGACACGCCTACCTATGTGCCCCACCCCCGACCGACATTGGGCCCTTATATTTAGGGCCCATTCTCGGGGACCGGTATAAAACTTAGCATCGTTGCTAGATATTGAAAAAAACTGAAAAATCGGCTCCCCTAAGTGGGCAGGGACACCAAATTTGGGTGGGTGCAGGGCGACATAAGGACCTAAGTGTCCCACTCCCGACCGACATCGGCCCTTTCTTTCTTTGAGTGGCATTTCAACGCCTACCGGGTAGAGCTATCATATATATTCCTACGTTTTTTGGGCCTCTATACACGATGGTGAAATCCGTTTGTCGATCCTGCCTTTCGAGCGGAAATTGTTAGGGGTGCGTAGACACAGACGGATGGACGAACAGTACAAACGCAATAGCTACCGACTTTCATCGCTATTACAATAGTTCCCTAATGGGTCGCTGAAAATTGAAGCAGTGATGGTATCTTCAGTCAATGAAAATCACACATTCGCTTTTCGTGATTGTTTATTGTTTCCGTGATTGCGAACAATAATGAAAAACAGGGATGCAATTACCGATGCAGCGAAGGATGGTTGCAAACGTAAAAAAGTAAAGTGTGCACTAAATCTGCTCCGAAAAAATATTCGTGTTGCTCTTAGTGGTGTATCAATTGACGTTAATAGTTACCTGAACCGCATTGAAAATGTCGTAATTCATGGTGTCCGGAAATTTGTTCGAAAGAAATTTGTTCGAGGTCATTTGTTCGAACGGAAAAATATTCGATAGGGAATTTGTTCGAACGGAAATTTTTTCGAATCGAACATTTCTAGTCGGTGTTCCAAAAATATTCTCTAACAATTTTGAATATTTATCTAAAGAAAATACATTTATCATCGCGTAAACAATTTTGAATATTTATCTAAAGAAAATACATTTATCATCGCGTAAACAATTCTGAAGTTAATTCATTAAATTAAGTTAATTAATGAAAATCGTTTGTAAGCGAAATCTATTCTAAAAATATTTTCAATAATATGAAAGTTTTATAAGCAAATCAATTGAAAAAAAAAGTTTTGCAATTATTATAAACAATGTTGTTAACAATATATAAGTTGTTTTTTTCCATATATAAGAAGGCCTGATGAAGCAGTAAAAAGAAATAAAACGGCGAAATATAGCGTTGATAAGAAGAGGATGTATGTTGTATCATTTTTAGTAATTACTTGCATATTATGTTTGAATAATACAAACATATTAGAATATAAACAAACATATGTTTTGAACATAAACAAATATATTACAGCATCAATTCTTAAGTTAGTTACGTGCAAGGAAAGTATTTCCATTAGCGATCCCTGGTTTAAATAATTATTTTACTTAACAACATTTCCAAAATAATCTTTTAAGACGCTGCTTGGAATGTAACTAACCATAATTAGGGTGAGGATCATTATTATAATAATCCGATCCCCATTATCTCAGGGTTACCAAATGTGATTCCATGTTAGATTGTTGTGTAAATGAGATCCAAAGGAGCAATTATCACGAAGGAATACTTAGCCAAAGGAATCTTGCATTTCATAACAATTGAAGACCAAGAGCATAAGGTAAAGCATCTTGATCCCGAACCGATTGTTAATGCGACAAATGAAGAATCACGCACAGACGAGAGTGGAGTGATTGTTATGGGCGCAGCCATTGGGATGAGTTGACTTGACATTCGGATCTATGCCACGGATAGACGTTTTTGGAAAGGCCGCTTGCTCTTTTGATGTTAAGAGACCAACGATGGATATATATCACATTTTATTTCGATAAAGGAAAAAAGGATTTGTACATCGAATAATTGTGATGAATTTATCAAAGTTTGAAATAGGAATTTCGATTTCCAAAAGCGAAAAGAACTAATCTTACTTTACGATATTTTTCAGGAGTTTTCACAGTTGCTTGGCAACGCGACACATAAGTAGATTAGGTTTATTGATGGACGTTCCAAGTGGAGGAATTTTTTCAGGAATGAAAAATAATGTAAGTCATTTTATTTTTCATGTTAATATTGCGGAACGATATTTTACAGGAATCTTGAAGACTATTCGTGAAGGCATTTAATGGCATTATAGATTAATCAAGTAATTAAAGAGAATTAAAGATAGATCCAAGTATCAAAGACATTTGATTAAAGATTAAGCAAGTAATCTAAAAGGAATAAAGATTAGTCCAAGTATTAAAGATATTTGATTAAAGATTAATCAAGTAATTAAAAGGATAAAAGTTAGTCCAAGTATTAAAGACATTTGATAAAAGATTAGTCAAGCAGATTAAGTTAAAGACTAAAAATTTATCTAGACCTCATGATTAATAAAGTCTAAGGAATTATCAAGAAGATAAAGAGTATTATTAATAAAGGATTAATCAAGATATTATGAGATACATTTTAATGATAAAGTATATTCATTAAATAAAGTGTAAAGACTTGTTAATCTAAAGTAAAGTTTCATAAAAGTATTAAGTGAATTCTTCGCCAAGGACTTTATGTTAAAAGTTAAGGATTTAGTTTAAAAGATTAAAGTAAATCCAAGTCTTAAGAAGACGTTTAAAGAGAGAATATGTTAAAGGCTTGAATCCAAAGTAGAAGGATTTCGTGCAAATGAACTTTTGATAAAACATTTTTTAATTACAAGAATTTTCGCGAACTTTTTATTCCAAGGCAATTTCCTGATCAAAACACAGTTAGAAAAGTTCTGTTACTGCTTTAACAGTTTTATGAAAGCTGAGATCACTGTAAATCTGAAACACAGCCTCGCTTATCACTTGTTTATCTATGTATCAGATAAAAGTAAGTCTGACTTAATTGTCGAAGAGACTTAAATAACTAAAAAATTATTTTTAAGTTAATGAAGACGGATAGTGGTTAAGCGTCTCTTTCCATAGCCATTAAGTTGACATTTCACAATCAGAATGACCTGTTTAAAATTTTACAGTTACTTATTAAAACTTCTAGCAAACATTATTAACTTTTAAACTTAATAATACGTTTACGCTTACTATAGGTATTTATTTGTTTTATGATATTGTTCTGTCATGTCATTTTCATCGGAAACTGGAATTTTTTGAAAGATGTTAGCATACAGGTTCTTCAAGATGCTATAGCATGTTATTAATTGAACTACATATAACACATTCGCTTTTCGTGATTGTTTATTATTTGACTTTTCAACATATGCAATTATTACAGCCCGAAAAGATCATTTAATTAAAAAAATTTTCTTTTCAAAAATAAAAATCCGAATTTCTTTTCAAGAAAATTTTCTTAAAATTCTAAAACTTGCCTAAATGCTTTACGTATTTATATTGTATACGTTAGTGTTGACGGATATTTCACGGACTGTGATTTTTTTTTTCCACTGGTATCAGAAAATCCCAGTTACTAACAGTTATAACGGAACTGACTGTGATTTCCTGAAACAGTGAAGACATCAGCGGAAGTATGATGAAACGAATATATTTGAGAAAACATGATATCTATAGAAGAGAAACGAACTTATTTTCTGTAATATGTATATTTAAAGACAACAACGAATAATTTGTGTGAAAAAGCTAAACAAAAAGCAAATGATGATGTTAAAAAAAAGTAAATTTAGGTCATTTCTTATAAGAAATATATAGGATCATTTTGATTTGGAAAACAATGCCAATTGCGTTAACTGCAAATGAAAGTGTGAGTTCACGACTACACGCTATCTCTCTCGTCGTTGATATCAGTACCAGAACCTTCAAAATAGGAGATACTGTCAATACAGTAGAACTGCAATGTCATTAATACCTCAGACAAACTGTGGTAAAAGAAAAAAAAAAAAATTGGAGAATGCTAGGGATAAATCGAAATATTGAAATAGAAATTTCTTGTAAAAAAAAAAAAAAAAAAAAAAAAAAGATAACGGATATTTTCAAAGTAAATTACTGAATTTAGCAGTTATTTTAATATTTGACAATAGTCATTTCTAAATATTCAATTTTATATGTTATTATTTGAGATAATTTAATAAATCAGTTTTCGAATTTTATTTATATTTGATAATGATGATCTATCATAATTCAATATTATTAATATTACCTTAATTATATATAAAATATTACTATTATTATTTTGGAGAACTCATTGCAAATCGGAAAAAAAAACATTAAAAAAAATCATTAAAAAAATTAATAGTGAACATATAATATTTTATTCTTTATGTTGCGCACATATTGCTATTATGGTTATAACGGAATCACATTATAAAGTCAATAAAAATTTCAATGATTCTTTACGATATATTTTATTCTCTATAAAAAATAAATTTAATTTAATAAAGACAATTACAGTAAAACCTCGTTATAACGCTCCCGCTTATAGCACTATCCCGTTCTTTACGTTCCTTTTATACGGGCCCTGGAATTTTCTATATATCTCTGTATACTTTTACACTCTTATAACGCTTCAAATCCCGCTTGTAGCGCTTTTTTATATCGGAAATTTTGTATCGAAAAGAAATGTAACACATGTTCTTTTTTGTTTCCCCTGTTAGGAGGGAATCCTTGAACTCTGAAGTTGCGGGTCAGTGATACAGTTGTGCAAAATGTCGAAGCGGAATTCTCTTTCTATAAGTGAAAAATTGCAAATTCTCCGTAAGTACGACGAGAATTCTACAGAAGTCAGAAGGATTTCGCAGAATCTCTAGGAATTCCCTCGTCCAGCCTGCGAACAATAATGAAAAACAGTGATGCAATTACCGATGCAGCGAAGGATGGTTGCAAACGTAAAAAAGTAAAGTGTGCACTAAATCTGCTTCGAAAATATATTAGTGTTGCTCTTAGTGGTGTATCAATTGACGTTAATAGTTACCTGAACCGCATTGAAAATGTCGTAATTCATAACAGTAACACACACACACGGCAAACCACAATCAAAGATCTTTTTAATAGGAAATAAGCTTATATTTGCAATTTATCTACTGCAGAATCAAGTATGTTCCCTGTAAAATGGTGTACAAATCTTTCCCCATATCACAAATCATTTCCCGTCTAGAGCGCTATCCCGCTTATTACGCTTGTAAGTCATGATCCTATGACGAGCGAAATAACGGGGTTTTACTGTACATAATTTATATATAAACATTTTTTAATTACAAGAATTTTCGCGAACTTTTTATTCCAAGGCAATGTCCTGATCAAAACACAGTTAGAAACGTTCTGTTACTGCTTTAACAGTTTTATGAAAGCAGAGATCACTGTAAATCTGAAACACAGCCTCGCTTATCACTAGTTTATCAATGTATCAGATAATAGTAAGTCTGACATAATTGTCGAAGAGACTTAAATAACTAAAAAATTAATTTCTAGAAGGATGAAAATCAGACAGCGGTTAAGCGTCTCTTTCCATAGCCATTAAGTTGACATTTCACAATCAGAATGACCTTTTTAAAATTTTAAAGTTCCTTAATAATATTTGCTAAAAGTTTTAATAACTTTTAAACTTATTAACACATTTACGCTTACTATAGGTATTTCTTTGTTTTAAGTTATTGTTCTAACCTGTCATTTTCATCGGAAACTGGAGTTTTTTGAAAGATATTAGCATACAGGTTCTTCAAGATGCTACAGCATGTTATTAATCGAACTAAAAGGAGACACAAAAAGAAGCAAAAAACGGAAGTCTGTCATAACATATAAGCACCTGATCGTCTGTAAATAAGCTATATTTAAGTAAAAATTGATCTCTCATTTTTATACTTACTTATACTTTTTCTCTTCATTTTTGATTTGTGAGATATTAACACTCTTGTCTTGATCCTTTACATTAACTCTTTTCTCCGGTCTCCATAATAATTTTGAACTTTCATGAAGGCTATACATGCTTTTTATACATGTGTGAACCACGGTTTTCCATTGGATACAACAGTTTTTAACTGATATTATCAAATGTTTTGTCATTATCGAAACATGCTAAATGAGTTGTACCAATTTCGTTTTATTAATTTTTGAAATGCTTATTTAAACATATACAAAACCTACTTTTAAAAATGGTTCTTTTTCACAGTTAGACCGGGAGGACAGTGCATGGATGATTCACATCACTTTTTGGATTTACAAGCATTTGCTCTGAAACTCTTCCAAATTTCTTTAGGAAAACAAATGCAGATTATTTTAGTAGATGTACTTTTTTTTTTCTGTGTTTCTGAAACTTTATTGCGGGTCAAAGTTGACCCATGATTTCGAAGTTTTTTTTGTTTAATTTTTCAGGAAAAGGGAATAAAAAAAAAAAAAAGAAAAACCATTTTATTAATAGCAGAACTATGGTATCGTGGGGGGGGGGCATTGACCCCCCAAAATAGTTATTCCTACGTTGTTTGGGCCTATGAACACTTTGGTGAAATCCGTTTGTCTATCCTTTCAATCGGAAGTTGTTAGGAGTGCGTAGAAACGGACGGACGGACGGACGAACGAACAGGACAAACGCAACAGTACCGATTTTCGTCGCTATTACAACAGCTCCGAAGTGGGTGGCTAAAAATTGAAACAGTGATCAATGCCAGATTGAACCCTGTGAAGGCCCCTAGGCAGACGAAATCTCGGGGTCCCCCTCGCAAATTATTTTCTAATACGGTTTCAATATTACCAACGAATAATTTTACTAAATTATTATTACACAAAACAAACATTAACAATTATTAATTTGATTAAATAAAAATTAAAAAAAAATTTAATAAACCAACAAAACTTTAAACATTCACTTTCCTCTTATCCATTAGGCAATGGGAACTACAACTCTCTTCAAATTGTTTTTTTTTTTACTTATCTGTCAAAACTGAACTGACTTTGATTGAAAAGTAACAATCTATATTACTAAAATCTTTTATTTCTCTGTCTGCTTGTCTGTCTGTCCGGCGCAGTTTTCTGTGAGAATGAAAAATAGAAAGAATTATTAGAATGAAACATCCGCGACAGGAATCGAACCTGCAACCTTCTGATCCGAAGTCAGACATCTTATCCATTAGGCAACGGGAACTACAACTCTCTTCAAATTGTTTTTTTGACTGTTCTGTCAAAACTGAACTGACTTTGACTGAAAAGTAACAATTGTAATAAAAAAGAAAGTCAAAAAAGAAAGAAGCAGTACTTCATTAGATAGAATACTGAGAAATCACTATTTGTAACTTAAAAACCACTGAAAAGTATCAATTGGAATGAAAAAAAGAGTCAAGAAAGAAAGAAGCACTATTTCTATTAGATAGATTACGGAAAAATCACTATTTGTAACTCAAAAAGCTAGAATCACATCAGTCAAAAACCTCACGATAAATATGCGGCTCATCAACCAAGATGAACGAGAGTGTCGATAACAACAATCGAATGATAAGTCTAAGAATACAAGGAGAGACTACAGAGCATACAAGTACGAATAACATTGATACTTCTGATAATCCACCACACGAACATCTCTATCTGCCCGAATATCTGAATGCATTCAATCTCAGCAGTATTCCTCAACATCGTTTGTCATTGAAGATTGGATAATATTGTTGCGAAACGTCAATCCCAAGTTTGCATACTGCAATGGAACTCAACTTAAATGCGTTCATTCGATAATGATCTCATAGAAACCGAAATTACAACAGGAACTCACAAAGGAGATTTTGTTTTCATCCGTAGGATGTCTATGCAACCATGTGATAATCTGCTTCCATTCACTTTCACAAGAAAACAATTTCCGATCAGACCTTCTTATGCGATGTTTATCAATAAAGCTTAAGGACAAACTCTAAATAAAGTTGCCATATATTTGGAAAACGTTGTCTTCACTCACGTAGAAATTTGTCTTTGAGTCACAATTCAACAGAATTTGGTTATCTTCACTCTAAAGAATAGTCACAATCAATTTGTCGTGAAGAATTTCGTATACAAGCTATGATCTTCATTTATCATCTATATCAACCAACGTTCATCTGAACATCTCTTCTTCAAATATCTATATCGAACAATCTGATGGCCTAGATTAGTAGATAAGTTTCATTATTTGTAACTCAAAAACCACTGAAAAGTATCAATTGGAATTGGATGAAAAAGAAAAGAAAAAAAAAGAATCACTATTTCTATTAGGTAGAATACTGAAAAATCACTATTTGTTATTCAAAAATCACTATTTATAACTCAAAAACCACTGTAAAGTATCAATGGAAATAAAAAAAAAAAGACTCAAGAAAGAAAGAAGCACTATTTCTATTAAGTAGGATACTGAAAACTCACTATTTCGACCTGATCTTTGATATGAAAATCTTAACTCAAAAGCCACTGAAAAGTGTATCTATATTACTAAAATCTTTTATTTCTCTGTCTGTCTGGTGCAATTATTGTAATTTACAAAAATAGAAATAATTTCTACAAGTTATCTATTGGAATCCAACATGCAACCTTCTGGTCCGAAGTTAGACATCTTAGGCATTAGACCACAAGGATTATACTCTATTCTCTATAAAAAATAAAAATATATCACAGATATATGATTCACACGCTGATTCTAAAAGCAGTCGTGGATTGAGAGAATATAGACATCAAAAATTAAAATAAAAAAAAAACTTTAAAAAAAATTGTAGTTTTATTTTACTTGATGTAATTTGTGTGTGTTTTTTTTTTAATAAATAACCAATTGTTTTCCGTTACATACGCGAGGCTTCCGGAGCGAAGCGACGGGTAGCCGACTAGTTATTAATTAAAATTGTAATTATGCATTTATTGGTTTTAAAGATGATAAGAAACGAATTTTCTATGTTTTTCTCGCAATGAAAAAATAAACTTGAAACACTAAAAAAAAATCGGTCAGAAAAACGGAAAATAACTAAAGGGGTAATTGTATCTTCATCAATACATTCTAAGTCTTCTTCTTCGTCTCCTTCTTCAGCAGCTTCTTCACCTTCGGGAGGAGGAAATGGCAGCAGTAAGCACACAATGGCGCCTCCTTCGTGGGTGGGACAGTTTGGTTCAATGGGTCCCTTTGGCTCATCGGGAGCCAATCCCAGGGCCCTGCAGAGGAAGTGACACAGGACCAAAAATGTGAGAAACATGGTGCCGGCCTAACTTATCGATTATCAGCATCGGTTTTCATTTACATGGAAAATTTAGACACATATTCTCTTGAGAATATTAGACCATGATGGTCCACCGGCATCTACACCCAAAATTGCATTAAATTGTGTTTGGTCCCATTTTTTCAATTATATAAATTGTTATTAAGTTCCAATAATAGGATAGTTCACACTGTTCACTATTATTCAGGTAGGTGAGCACTAAAGCTCTTCTCACGTAATATTTCTTCTTTCACAGATATGCACTTCGTAAGTGTCTAATCGATACTTAATTATCACTTTGATAATTAATAATAATCACTGTCAACTTGACAAACACTGTTCCAAATTAAATGGATAAGTAAATCGAAGCACTTATAATTACGACTACTTCCTATTTCCTTAGTAATCTAATAACTTATAATTGAAGCACTATATTCACTATAATGCAAATAATTTCCGTAGCACTACCTTTCGATATTCACGCAGTTGCTTGCTGAATATTCACGAAATAATATCACAATAGTTTAAACTTAAATTAATATGCACTCTTGACTTGAATGAATATTATTCCACTATCGATAATTTCCTTTTACAATTATCGATTCGAATTATCTTCACTTGAACAGATTTACTTCTAATTAAACTTAACGCAGACTTCTCGTTGACAGTCCCGTGCAGTCCCGTGCAGTCCCGTGCAAATAATAATTGTTCCGTGCGGGCTCGCTGTTCCGCTTTTACAGTCGGACCTCTATTTAACGACGTCGCTAAATCCCGAAAAAAAAGTTCGTTAAATGGAAAATTCGTTAAATAGAGATTCACCTTTTAAAATTATTTTAAACTATATAAAACAGATTTAAAATACATAAATTATAAATATTATTTAAAAAGTAATAATTTCAATGACATAAAGGATACCACAAGCGTATTTAAATTTTACTAATAAAATCTGTTAATTTTGTCTGAGTTTTTTTTTGTTTTCGTTTTTTTTTTTTTTTGAAAAAGTGTTTTCGCTTATAGTATATCTTTGCAATGCACCAAAAACCCTTCAGTATTTTCTTCAAATTGTAATCCGCGTCGGATGGTTTCAAATGATTTTAGTATTTCATCACACCAAGGTTTTTGATTTCTGCATCATGATCATTTCCATTTTCATCATCTTCATCTTCATCGCAATTCATTGCTGTACTGCTTTTATTTTTCACACTGTCCAAAATATCCGATTCAGTTAGTGTTTCCGAGGTCTTAACTTCAAAATCAAGTGAAAGATAATCATCAATCAGCACATCATCGTTAATTTCTTCTTTTTCCCTCAGCTGTATCCACATTCTTTCATTTCCTCTATGGGAATATTGATAAAAAAACATTTCAAGGAGAAAAAAAAAAATATACACCACGAAAAAGTTCGTTAAATAGAAAATGCACTTCGCTATTTGGAGGTTATTTTATGAAGAAATTAGCAAAATGTTCTTGGTTCCAAAGAAAAGTTCGCAAAATAGAGAAATTCGCAAAATAGAGGTTCGTTAAATAGAGATCCGACAGTACTTTAATTGTAATTAAAAGTACTCACAGTTCCTATTGAAGTTCTCTCCTATTCGTGTGGATAAGGCTTCCATTCAATTCACTTCGTACATAGGAGACACACGCTTCCTCTTCGAAGTTCCCTCGTCTAAGGCGAGTCCTCTCAGCTGACTTCAGTTCTCCCATGATGCATTTCCCTTCCTGGATTCTCTTCAGATCGTCTGCTACGCAGGGGAAACATTCGAGTTCTCTCGCTCACTGGAAATTTCCGACAATTCTCTTCTATCCAAACGAGGCAGCGTCTCTCGTTTTGTTGCATTAGTCCGGTGACGCATTAATTTATTCAAATTTAGAATAATGTATTTAATTCTTCATTATTAAATTATAAATTATGTTTCAAGCTCTCATAATTATTATTTTATTTTAGATTCAATTTAATATTATTAGTTTCACTCTACAATAACTAACTTTAATTATTTTTATAAAGAGGTTCTTTTTTTTTTTTAATTGTCATTAATTCCCTTTTTTGAGACAATAATACAAGTTTATTAATTTTGCTTATTTTGTAATTGCGGAGAAGAAAATTCAACATTTAATCCGAAACACACATTTGTCGGTGAACTTCGAAGCGCATACAAACTGTTCCTCATAACTACAGACTACGCCACTACAATGACGTCATTGTTGTTGTTGTTTGTTGGTGTTTTAATGGCGCAAAAGCAGCAGTGGCTAAGCTGCGCCAAGAAAGGTAAAATTCAGAACATTGGAAAAGCAAAATAATCGAAGTAAATCAAGATAAAATGGGCAATATCCTCTATTACATTCCCGCTACAGAAAACTTCGTAGTGCCACTACTGTAGCTACGAGGAATACAACTCAGATTCTAATTTTGTTGTATTCCCAAAGTTAATGTATATCATTAACCTGTATTTAATATATACAATATATTGTATATTTAATATATACTCATGGACAAAAAAATTAGCGCACCCAGAAATAATTGCGGGATCGTAACGAAACTTGCAATGAAGGTACATGTCGGGGAGATATGCAAATGATTAGAAATGCAGCGTGATTGCGCATTACGTATAGCCGGTAGAGGGCGTTGAACATCGTACTCTGTGGAGTATAAAACAGGTAACCAAAGCTTGTTTGAGTGTGCTGAATCATTTACAAAGGAAGAGCTGAGGTAGACAAGCCATTACGCCGTGTTCGAAGACAGTATACGCAGTTGTCGCAGTTTGAGAGAGGGAGAATCGTCGGGATGATGGAAGCTGGATGGTCAGCTAGGCGAGTAGCTCGTCAATTAGGCCGCTCTGATTGTGTTGTGAGGAGGTTTTGGGACCAGTGGACCCGAGAGATGTCATGTACACGAAGACCAGGCTCAGGACGCCCTCGACAGACCAGTCGTCGAGAAGACCGCCACATAGTCAGAAATGCACGCGTACAGCCAACTGCTTCATCGGCCGCCATCCAGGCACAGGTAGCACCTTCACTAGGGGCCGCTGTGTCTTCTCGAACCATACGAAGGCGCCTGGCTGAAGGACAGTTGGTATCGTGGCGCCCATTACGTGTGCTGCCCTTGACGCCCACCCATCGACGCCTCCATTTGGAGTTTTGCCGCGCACGAGGAAACTGGACTGCAGCGGAATGGAACCAGGTTGTCTTTAGCGACGAATCCAGATTCAATCTCGGCAGTGATGACAATCGTGTTCGTGTGTGGAGAGCCCGTGGTGAACGCTTCAATCCTGCCTTTGCTGTATAGCGACACACCGCTCCCACAGCTGGTGTGATGGTATGGGGTGCCATTGCCTACAATACACGGTCACCCCTAGTATTGTTCCGTGGCACCATGACAGCCCAGCGGTATGTTCATGAAATCCTGCAACCACATGTGTTGCCACTCATGCAACGGCTCCCAGGAGCCATTTTTCAACAACACAATGCTCGGCCTCATACGGCAAGGGTGTCACAAGACTGTCTCCGCACTGTTACTACCCTTCCTTGGCCTGCCCGATCCCCAGATTTGTCTCCAATCGAGCATATCTGGGATCATTTGGGACGACGAGTTGGGCATCCCACGAGTTTGAACGAACTAGAGGCAAGGTTACAGCAAATATGGAACGAAATGTCTCAAGACATCATACAGAACTTGTATGACTCAATGCCCGATCGTATCGCATCGTGCATTCGCGCTAGAGGGGGTCCAACAGAGTATTAATTCCTCCGTTCTTTTGCCTTTTTCTCTGAAATAAATTATCCTTTTTCTTTGATTTTCTAATCATTTACTTATATCAAAGTAGTCATTTTGTATATAAATTTTCGTTTCATTTTGACGACTCCTTCTTGGTGCGCTAATTTTTTGTCCATGAGTGTATATTATGCCCAAATCACACCAGCATATTTTTTCATCATTGATTTGCTTCATTGAAATGATCATTATTTTCACTGAAGTGATCCAACGCCACCTTGAAAACAATGTTGACAATGTCTTGTTTTCAAGATGGCGTTGAGTGATCCCTGTCCTTTATTTCCACCGTACCGACGAAATATGATGAAACAGTGTGTGGGATTGGCAGAGCGCTAGACAATCAGAGTTGAGCTCGAAAGTTATGGCGAAAAGTTCCCCAGTTACGAAATGACGGTGTTTAATCTTTTTTTTAGAGGTTAAAATCGTGTTTCGGCAACGCAATTTCGGTAGAATTTGAAATGACTTTTAGCAAGCTGTCAATCTGTTCGAAACTAATTGTATATTGTATTCAAGCATCTCTACTATTTAAGCGAAAGCGAGGTGAAACAGCGGCAAATCTCACAGGCCTCTGCGAGCGTAAACACAGCTCAAGAAGAAATGAAATCTCTCTTTAAAAAGTTGTCATCTACAGATTCTAATGCATAGAGTTAATTTATTTCAGTAAAAATATTGTTTATTTTCGAAAGATAATCTCCTCACTGTGATACTTAACTTATAACAGCCTTCCGATTTAATCGAAACGGTGGCTAAATGGCGCCCGTTGGCTTCTTAACTCTCGAGCTCGTCTGTTCTGATTGGAGTTCTGATTGGAGCTTTCACTAATTACCATCACTGAAAACATCTATCGGATAGAGCACTTTCTAATTTTTTTCATCATTGAAATCAATGATGAAAATGGTCAAGTGAAGTAAATCACACGATCATAGACCTCAAAGATAAAATTCCTTATTAAAACATCTAGCAAATATTATTAACTTTTAAATTCAATAAAACATTTACCCGTTCTGTAGGTATTTATTTGTTTTATGGTTTTGTTCTACCATGTCATTTTCATCGGAAAGTCGAATTTTTTTAAATGATGTTACCATACAAGTTCTTCAACATGCTTTAGCATGCTATTAATCGAACTAAAAGGAGACACAAAAAGAGGCAAAAAACGGAAAACGAAACGAATATATATGTTTAGAAAATAATTGACAAACTTTAAACATTGTAATATTGCTCTACTGTAATGCCTCTTCAGGAATTCTATTTGAAGACCTTATTCTTTCCATTTCTTTTTGTATTGTGTTATTTTCTCTGTATTTGCCTGGACATCTAGTTCCTTTCTTAAGTAATCATTTCTGATTCAACCTGTTCTTATGCATCCTTTCACGTGTCTTAGAAATTTCATTTCTGAAGGTTGTATTTGGTTAATTCTTTTTCCTTATGCCCAGCATTATGATCAACGGTGATACTGCCATTACCTCATAAAACTTTCATTACTATGTATCAGATATTTAGTTTGTTTCATTGGGTTTTTTTTTCCTAATTTTATTTTTAATTTTGATTCTAATTTTGTTCTATTTCCAAGGTTAATGTAAATCTTTAACCTGTATTATTATTATTGTTATTATTTTTATTATTATTAATATTATTGTTTTTAATTACTGTGCTTACAGTAAATATGTATGTAGCCTAATTTTTTCATTTATTGGAGGGGGGTTTATTATGGTAATATAATAAGGCCGCGCGGTTGGCGATGTCACTAAGACACTGGCCTCTCACCTCTGAGTCCGGGGTTCGGTTCTCATGTGGGTTTCGTTGGTGGTAGCGATCCGCGCTGGGCAGGTTTTCCCGGGGTTCTCTCGTTTCCCCTGCATTTCTCACACCATCCTTTCTCAGTCTTTCTCTTCGTCTATCCTTCTTTCCGTGGGATAGTACAAAAGATCCTTCAGGTCGACGTGCTCGGCAGTCATGCCACCCACTTTCAATTAATCTAATCTAATCTAATATAATAAAAATATCTAATTTATTCCTACGTTGTTTGGGCCTCTGAACATGATGGTGAAATCCGTTTGTCGATCCTGCCCTTCGATCGGAAGTTGTTAGGGGTGCATAGACATAGACGGATGGACGAACAGTACAAACGCAATAGCTACCGATTTTTATCGCTAATACAATAGCTCCCAAATGGTTCACTAAAAATTGAAGCAGTGATGGTATCTTCAGTCAATAAAATATCACATTTTCGCTTTTGGTGATTGTTTATTATTTGACTTTTCAACATATGCTATTATTACAGCCCATTAAGATCATTTAATTCAATTGGGATTTATTGAAAATCTTTCTCTTTTCTTTTTCAAAATTAAAAAATCCGAATAAAATATTCGTAAAATTCTATAAATTGCCCAACTGCTTAATGTATTTATATTGTATACGTTAGTGATGAGGGATATTTCACGAGCTTGTTTTTAATTACTGTACAGTACGTAGCCTAATTTTTTCATTTATTTTGGGGGTGGATGTATCTTTTTGAGGGTCCTGGTTCAGCTGCACTGTTTTCACCTATGATTTCGAAGTTTTTTTTGTTTAATTTTTCAGGAAAAGGGGACAAAAAACAAAACAAAAAAAAACAAAAAAACATTTTATTTCAGAGAGATGAAAGATATTCCACGGACTGTGATTTTTTTTCTTCACTGATTCAGAATCCTAGTTACTAACAGTTACAACGAAACTGATTGTGATTTCCTAAAACAGTGAAGACAATAGCGGAAGTATGATGAAACGAATATATTTGAGAAAACATGATATTTATAGAAGAGAAACGAACTTATTTCCTTTAATATTTTTATTTTAAAGGCAACAACGAATAATTTGTGAGAAAAAACGAAACAAAAAGCAAATATAGTTCATCTCTTATAAGAAATATATAGAATCATTTTGATTTAGAAAACAATGCCAATTAAGTTAACTGTGACTGCGAATGAAAGTGTGATTTCACGACTACTCGCTCTTTCTCGCCATCGATATCAGTACAGTAGCACTGCAATATCAGTAATACCTCAGACGAACTGTGGTAAAAGAAAAAACAATATTGGAGAAGGCTGGGGATAAATCGAAACATTGAAATATAAATTTCTTGTAAAAAATAAATAAAAGGTAACTGATATTTTCAAAGTTAATTACTGAATTTAGCAGTTATTTTAATATTTTACAATAATCATTTCTAAATATTCAATTTTATATATTATCATTTGAGATAATTTAATAAATGACTTTTCAAATTTTATTTAAATTTGATAATATTTTGTATTTAGAAAAAAAAGATATCTATCATCATTTAATATTATTATTATTACTATTATCATTATTAGATATAAAATATTTCTATTATTGTTTTGGAGAACTCATTGCAATTTGGTAAAAGAAATCATTGAAAAAATCAATCGTAAACATAAAATATTTTATTGTTGATGTTACGCACATATTGCTATTATAATTATAATGAAATCACATTATAAAGTCAATAAAAACATCTTTGAATAATTGTTTATGATATATTTTATTCTCTACAAAAAATAAATGTAAATTTAATAAAGAAAAATATATAATTTATTTCTAAACAGAAAGCTGATATCACTGTAAACCTGAAACTCAGCCTCACTTATCACTAGTTTATTTATGTATCAGATAATAGTAAGTCTCTGACATATTTATCGGAGAGATTTAAATAGCTAAAAAATTATTTTTTAGGAGACGGGACTCAGCAACTGTTAAGCGTCTCTTTCCATAGCCTTTAAGTTTGATATTTCGCAATCAGAACGACCTGTTTTAAAGGTTAAAATTCGTTATTAAAACTTGTAGCAAATGTGATTAACTATTAAATTCAAAAAAAACGTTTAAGCTTTCTATAGGTATTTATTTGTTTTATGGTTTTGTTCTACCATTTCATTTTCATCGGAAAGTGTAATTTTTTTAGCATACAAGTTACATAAAACTTACTTTTAAAAATGGTTCTTTTTCACAGTTAGACCGGGAGGACAATGCATGGATGATTCACATCAGTTTTTGGAATTACAAGCATTTGCTCTGAAACTCTTTTCCACATTTCTTAGGGAAAAAAGTGCAGATTATTTTAGTAGATGTACCTTTTTTTTTTGTTTCTGAAACTTTGTTGCGGGTCAAAGTTGACCCATGATTTCGAAGTTTTTTTTGTTTAATTTCTCAGGAAAAGGGAATAAAAAAAAAAAAAAAGAAAAACCATTTTATTAATAGCAGAACTATGGTATCGTGGGGGGGGGGCATTGACCCCCCAAAATAGTTATTCCTACGTTGTTTGGGCCTATGAACACTTTGGTGAAATCCGTTTGTCTATCCTTTCAATCGGAAGTTGTTAGGAGTGCGTAGAAACGGACGGACAGACGGACGAACGAACAGGACAAACGCAACAGTACCGATTTTCGTCGCTATTACAACAGCTCCGAAGTGGGTGGCTAAAAATTGAAACAGTGATCAATGCCAGATTGAACCCTGTGAAGGCCCCTAGGCAGACGAAATCTCGGGACCCCCCTCGCAAATTATTTTC
>JAFIDM010006719.1:0-19501 GCA_023159025.1 Thereuonema tuberculata
TCTGAACCAGATGTCTAAAATATTAATGGCAAAACAAAATTCTCAGGGTACAATTACGTAAGCAACAGTAAAAGATTCACATATACCAATTGATTTTTGAAAGAGATTATCAGGGAAGACGAGCTTTTGCCTCCTTTTAATAATAAATTTGAAAATAATAAATTTTTTTTTGTCAAGTTATAGCGATAAAAATATAAATAACAGATATGATCAGTGCCCTACATGAAACTCATGATTCGAATCTTAAAATTTTGTGCCATGTTTTTAAATATTAATTACTGTGGATTACTGAAATTGAAATTACCTATCTCAAGTAATGTCGAGACTATTTTTATCTTTTACAGAAAGTAGATAATGTGTAATATCCATATATAATGAACGAAGATGAAAGCTTCATAACCATTTATTAAAAATGAAATTCAACACTTGATCTTATGGGAAAGGAAGCAAATTTTACGAAGATGAAAGCTTCATAACTATTCACTGTCCGGCCACTTTATTAGGTATACCCCTGCTGTGCCCATCAATGTCTGGACCCGTCGTGTCTCAGAACAAAGCTTCAAGCCGGTGAGGGCAGTGTCATAGTGTGCGGGATGTGTTCCTTGCCCACATTGGGTCCATTTATACCTCTGGAGTCCTGTCAGGACTAGACATGCTATAGCGTACCTAAACATCGGAACTGACCAAGTGCAACCCTTCATGTTAACAGTTTATCCTCATGTAGATGGCTACTTCAAGCAGGATAATGCGCCGGTGCACAAAGCCCGCATCACTATGGGATGGTTTGAGGAACATGACGATGACTTTTCCTTGCTGCAGTGGCTTGCTCAGATCTCTGATCTCAACGCGATTGAAAGTTTGTGGGATGAGCTGGACCGTTCTCTCCATGCCCACACCTCCATCAAATCTTCAGAACTGCGTGACACACTCATATCTGCATGGTACACAATGCCTCAACAACATTTTCGGCATCATGTGGAATCCATGCCTCGACGAATTCAGGTTGTTTTGAGGGCTAAAGGAGGCCCAACACGCTACTAGATAAGTGTAGCTAACAAAGTGGCCAGACAGTGTATGTTAAAAGTGAAATTCAACAATCTGTAACTTGATCTGATGGGAAAGGAAGCAAATTTAATAGTTTAATTCACATTAAACTACTAAAGCCTTTCATATTTGTCTTGAAAACAGGATGTCAGATAGGAAGGATTATTGTAGCAATGGAGTGTAGAATACTCCAAAGGATTAATATTACACATTTAAAAACATGATTTAAAAGCTTTATTACTTGCAAAAAATTTTGAAAATGTCCAAAGACAGTCATTACAAAGACAATCCAGGATGAATACAGTGTTAATTAAAACAATTTTTTCTTGTTGTTATTGATGCACATATTTATAGGAAGCATATATCTTCAAAGCAAAGCAAAGATTTTCTAAAGATATACGAAAGGCAAGATTTATCCTTGCCTTCTGTAGATTTTTTTTTACGATGCAGGAATGAAGATAGAGCACACATTGTTAAAAAAAAAGATGATTTGTCGCAAAGCTAGAATCGTATCCTAAAAAAAATGTTTCCACGTTTAAAATTCTCCTTTTCTTTGACACATTAACTACACAATAAAATTTGTGATACCATCCTACCTTAATGATTGTTTTCTATAATTTTGAAATTTAGCGAGCGAATTTTCTTGGAATCAGCAATGTAAAAGAATGAAATAAAACATATGTAGGACACAGAACCAATGAAATTAAGCCGATTTGGGAATAAAATGGATTTGGAAGAAAATGATTCCGAAATATCTACTTAATATAAATCCAAATGAAAACAATTTTTTATTTTTGTAGTTTTTAAGAAAACTACAAATTTAGTTGGCACTCTTTGCGGAAGCATCCCATAAAATAAAAAAAATGGCGATCTTTGAACTAAATCTGTCATCTTCAAAATAGCAAAATACCCTCAATTAAAATTGAAAGTATGTGTTTTTTTTTGTTTTTTTTTTCTGTTGTATTTCCAAATGAAACATCCTGGAAAAGATCATACTTCAAAAAACCTAACCTATTGTCAATCAAAAGGAAAGTGTTTTTTTTTTTTTTTCTGTTGTATTTCCAAATGAAACATCCTGGAAAAGATCATACTTCAATTAACCTAACCTATTGTCAATCAAAAGGAAAGTGTTTTTTTTTTTCTGTTTTATTTCCAAATGAAACATCGTAGAAGAGATCTTGCGAATTTCCCGCCTGGTGTGTTTCTTGCTGGCATCGCAAGAGCGCCAGAAATTCTGTCTGCATCGCCTCCACACGACGCTAAATGTTCTTCAAAAATGTGCATCTGCCGCCAAATCTCGATTTTTTTTAAAAAGTACGAAAAAAAAATATCTACTTCATATTTTGGAATCGTTTCCAAAAAAACGAAATTCGTCTTAACTTCACTTGTTCTGTGTCTTTCACGATTACCTAGAAAATTTCATTTAATAAATTTATTTAAAGGTTCTGCATTATAGAATACACTAATTATATAAAGAAACCGGATAGAAACGATACTACGCAAATCTATCATAACTTCGTCAGCGGCATCTGATAATAGTTTTAAATACTGTGATAATTTAGATTATGATATTTAGCGAAATATTTAGAGAGGTTGATCTTTGTAATTTCATTATAGTCCGTTCACTCTATCTGTGGAGGCAACTCCTTATATGGTGAATGACTGAGCATTACTTACTCGTTTCGAACCTTGCGGCTGCTGAAAACAGATCTTTGTTCATTTGTGCCAACAAAACCTTTAGAAGTCAATCTAGAGGAATCCTTTGGAATGTTTGTATTCATTTCAAGTCGTCTGGTCATCGTTTGACCAAAGAGGACCTCTCTAATAAAATGGGTGATGTCTCATCTCATTCAGTGCTCAAAAAGGAAGCCGACGCCTCACTTACCTCTAAGCCTAACCCGTTGTTCGAAACGCAGGGCAAAAAAAAAGAGAGCGGCCGGTTTAACTTGACTGACATTGAAATTCTGAAGACGAAGAAAGCTCTCGAAAACGTTACGGCAGATAATTGGAAAAAAGGCCATTGATCATATACTGAAGATCGAAGAACTGCATTGATGGGCATGGTTAAAGAAGCCATTGAAAAAAGACGGGCTGATCAGAATTTTGACCGTAAACCATATCCATACTTTCATCTTCGGTGAATGTAAGGGAATCTGTTGAAGCTGACGAGGATTTTCTCCAGCCCAGATGAGGCAGTGTTCTGCGTTCACTGTTCCACAAACATGAAACTGAGCTTCATCACTTCAAAGCATGTTCCAGGGCCAATCCTGATACATCTGTATGCGTTCCAGGAATGTCAAAGCAGACGTTTCTCGCAAGTCGCCATCGCCAGGCTGCAAGTCAGACTTCTTTTCACGTGATTGCTCAACGACTGCCGTTGCAACGTCTTCGGCCACTTGAGGTATTCTAGGTTTACGCCCTCTTTCTGCTCAGACTATGAAGTCACCAGTCTCCTCAAATCGACGAGCCATGAGTCGCAATACACATGATGTCAACGGACCTTTTCGCAATGATTCGTGACGTCTGTACTCGCGAAGCGCTGCAGTATTTTTACCATTGTGGTAGAATAACTTTAAAAATAAGGCATGTTCCGGCAACATTAGACCATCGTGTTCGTCGAATAATGTCTCTGAGCAGTCTCACAGTTCAATTTATATCTGATTCGATGTCTGATGGCGTAGCTTTCTACAAATTTCAACAACTGGTTCCGCTCGCAGCGCCAAATTCTCCCTGCCGACCTGTTTTTTGACCTGATTTTTTTTTAAATTGCAGAAATTTTTTTCCCATGATCTGGAGTGTATACAGTCCAGGTCTGCCGTGGTTTCGCCACTGATTCTCTCTCCAGAGTGGTCTGCTTAGGGATACCTTAATTTGAATCGTCTTTTAGATTAAAAATTAATATTCTGTAATAAAAATGAACTAGAACAGACTCTTAAGAGATATTCCTTCTTAAGCTTGATGAAAAGCAAGCAAATTTTCTTAATAACAATTTCTTGACTTTTTTCTTTCACAGTCGTCAGAAATGTGGACTGAAATGTTAGGAACGATATCTTCATCGTAACCTGACCTTTGTGCAGACAGTTGTTTTAATGTATGATGCCCATGCTTTAAGGTGAGATTCCCACTTCAATTGCTATAATATTAACACAGAAAGTCGAAAAACATCCAAATCAGTTACGGGATTCCATCTTAGTGAAGGAGTATTTGCTATCTTTAAAGGCTACCTTTAGAATATTCGTGAACACTTTACAAAGGAATGCATCAATGATATATTCAATAAATATTGTTCAATTATATGCATAAAAAAATAATTAATTTTGGCTTTCTTCTTGGAGACTAAAATAATGAGAATCAAAAGTTACTAATTATTATAAAATTAAGCTCTATTTTCCTAGATTTTATTTTATTGAAAATAAATAGATTTGAATATGATATCTTCGATATAGTAGATAGTAACCATAATACGATAAATTAATTTGCGTTTTAAAATAATGATCTTTGTTAATAACTATGTTAATTATATGATTACTGACTTGGGGACAATTGGGCAACTAATTCAGAATGAATAAAGATTAAGATGTAGGATCGCTATGTGATAAGCCTTGCAGAGATGAGAAGAAATGGAAAGCTAACTCTTTAAGAGGAGATTTCTCAAAGATATATTTCTAAATACCTGTTATAATGTCGTGGAGAGCAATTCGATGTGAAAGAATCAAAATGGTGGTTATTAAAGGCGGATCATTTAGCTGGGAACCCTCATAATGCTACAACCTCATTGCATAGCTGATCATCTAGGCACAAAAGGCATTAAGACGGTTCTGTTACATTAATGAATATTACTCATGTCCAGGTGGAGATTCTCGCCTTTTAGTAAAACGGAAATAAATGGAAATTGTCTACAATACCGAACCAGTGGAATTAAGATGATTTCGAGATACATAGTAAATATGTAATCGAATTTCTAAAATATTTATGAAGAAAACTAGAAAATTTAGGATGCACTCCTTGCGGAAGCACTCCTATAAAATAAGAAAAATGGCGGTCTTCGAAGTGTTTGTTAAGCTACAAAAGTCATTCCGAAATGAAAAGAATGTTTGTTATTTCTGTTGGATTTCAACAGAACATCGTAGACGGGATCTTACGAATTTCCCGGTAGGTAGGTTTCCTTCTCGCTTCCTAACGTGGCTACCAATTCTTGCCTTCAAACTGTGCACATGCGCCACCAATGAAAGAATTCCAACTAATTTTCGAGTTTTCTTATAAACTATCGATACAAAAAAAATAAATAAAAAATAAAAGAAAACACAGAGTCTTTTGTAATTACATATCTACTATGTATTTCGGGATCGTTTAGTTCCAAAAAAAAAAAAAGGAAATTCGTCTTCCAAATTGTAATTCCACTGGTGCAGTGTTTCACACAACTACCGAATGAATTTTTAGCCTATGTTCTAAAATTTTGTTCCTTCTATTTTACAAATTATTTTCTTTCACTACCATCCATTACAAATTGCACAAAATACACCTGAACATTTAACTATAACGAATCGTTCTTGTATCAATTTCAGTTTTCTTCAGTGATGTTCCTCATAAAATATATATCACGTACTTTTAAAATATCCATAATTTTTCTGTCTCCGATGCTATATATTAACTCTATAATAACGAACTGACAATTAGAGCAAATGGCTGTAGGTTATTGCGCCATTTTATGTGATACGTCACAAATGCCAATAATGATCTTGTCACGATGTAAATCTCAGTAAATGCTTATATACTACAAAGTAAATATTATACTTCGAAAAGAATATTTTCAGCAAGGAATAATTAATTGACACTGTACTAATTGTAGGAATAAATAAAATGAACAGAGAGTTTGATTCTACCAAATTATTTTTGTATGGAAAATATCAACAACAAGACAACAATACTTAGAAACAATATCAATCTTTGGTATCGCTTTTGATGCATCAAGCAGCAGATTTCTGTTGAAATAATAAACACGTTCTATACTAAATCCCCGCAATTCCTTATATTCACATTTTTTAAAATCCGAAGCAGGGGAAGAAGTTAGGCTTCTGTTTTGCTCTTAAAATGAAAAACTAAATTTTCAAGAAATATGAATTCAAAAAAGATTCATCAGTGATTGTAAATCCGTGACTTGCTCCATTAATATTGGAAAATAATTGGAAAGATGCCGAAAATTTAAAAAAAAGAGCAAAACGTAATTTCAAAATTAGAAATCTGTAAGTTAGCACTTTCTAAGTATCTTCTAGTTGTACTTATGCCTATTTTCTTTTTAAATTATAATTTTTATTTAGAAGTTTTTTAGTTATTACTTTTTTGTTACCTGTTTTATTTTTCATGCGTTTTAAAAACGATAGTTTCGCAACTTTACGTTAAGAACGTTAAGAACGATTTTTTTATTCTAGAATGTTATTTAAAAAATACAATTCATTGTTTCATTTATTTCCAAAATAAACCTAGTAACATAGAAGGGAACAAGTAAAAGAAGTTAGGAACTTTTTAATTTGTTTATCAATAAATTTAAGATCTTATAACTGTATAATATGATTTTGTTTTTTACTGCACAGCAAATGTAATTCTTATATGTGAAATTGATGGCAATGAATTTCGTTTGTTTTTATATTTTATTAAACGAAAAAAGGGATAAGATAGATATAAATGTATTTGAGGTCTCGAAGTCGTAAGTTCAGTACCAAGTAAAAAGTACATTATTGTGTCCCAAGAAGACTTCTGATTTTTAAAAATATTTAATTTAAAAGCAGTATTTTTTTTTCATTCTGTATTTCCTTCGTTTTTATTTAGGCTAATTTTTCCAAAACCTATTTCTGCAACGTTCGATGTGCTTTTATAATACACATTCCAATTTTGTATAATTTTTTTTAAAAGAAACTATTGTTGTGAATTTAGAAATTTATTTATTAGCTTAAATTGCGCTATTCTATATATTTTAATTATAATTTTTGTTTTTGGAACAAAAAGCCAAACAATTAACTGTAAATGAAGTTTTTTGAATATATTATATATATTATATTCTTCTTTTTTATAATTTAGAATGCAAAGTTGACTTTTGATAAAAATTATTTCGAAAATCAATTAATTTTAGACCTTCTTAATACTTTAGACCTGTATAAATATTTTTTTTTAAAAAGCAAAAACTTTAAAAGGCCTATTTCTTTTAGGTTGCTACGAAATTTGCTACAAAATTTTTGGATAAGTTCAAAATTACCAGGCGGTGAGTTTTATTTATTTGAAATTATAACCAGATTATTAATTACTGATTTCAGAAGAAAAGAGATCGATTTGGAAATATTTTTTTTTTTTACAAATTTTCCTAATTTCAAAATCAAAATTTTCTTTTTCGAATATCAAAATTTAAGATTTAAATAAATTTAAGGTAACGTTGCGAAGTGAACTTTCCCTAAACTACTGGCCCCTTAAGATTTCTAAAGATTTTGTCAATCATTTATTACCGGTCGGATAGGGCTAACATACCGAAACTTATTCAAATTTTTATTACTGAATAATATATTATAGATAGGTGCGAACATTTTAGGTAATAAAAGTGCATATTAAATCCCACTTAGCTTATAACAAGGTTACATTAAAATTGAAGGTTGCTCAAATCTTTTCTTAGACTACATTGGTTGTGCACCACATTCATCGGTGTTGAAATTGCTGTTGAATCATAAGAATTTAGCTGCCCATTTTCTTTTGTTAATTCATTTCTCAAATAGAAAACTTCCATTAGCCCCCGCTCTTTTCACCTTTTTTTGAAGATGGCTGACATCAACTCAGATTCCTACGAATTTAACGATGAATTAAATCATAATGTATGTACAGTATAGTTCTCAAAGTTACTTTTGTTAGAGCTAATTTATTTGAAGATTTTCGTCTTCAAGCAAAAAATTTCGCCTTGTGTTTTTTTGTTTTGTTTTTCTCCATGGAAGCTGCCATTTTGTAAAGTAGCTCATGCGAAACGTGATCCGGAAAGGACGTTAAATATTAATAAACCGCAGCCATTTAGAAACACGACAAGTACAACGACTCTTCCATATAATAGTCTATTTGTGTTTGGTGCACACTTTTATTTGAAGATGTGTAGAGCTTCTTCACCTTTAGATGCTCATCAACTGATTCTACTTTGGCAGAACGAAGATGAATGCAGCCATCAATAGTCCGCACAATATTTTGATAAACTTGTGATTAGGGTATGATAAAAAAAAAAAAAAAAAAAAAAAAAAATCCTGTTTCCATCTTGATTTTTTGCATAACAATAAGATTCCAAGAAAATTAACATTCTCTAACTTAAAAAACTAATTTTTCAATTTTTATTTTGGAAAGCAAAAAGTTTTATTTCGGAATGGATGCGAGAAATAATGATTATTGAAAAGGGAAAGAAATTGTTTTTCAACGAAGCATAAAATTATTGAAAATTCCTGAAAAACTAATTTTATATCAATAGACAAATATCTTTTTTTAATTAATTTCTCTAGCATTGAAAAAAAAAACCCTCCAAAAATTAAATTCCATATTCCTAAATTTTTGAAGGAACTCAGGATAACTATCATTACAAGTTATCTAATTTATCAAAAAAAAAATACGTTTAATATTTTGAAGGAAAATTTTCTTAGCCATTGTATATATATATATAAAAAAAAAATTACAACGATTGGAGCTGTGTTGAGATGAAGATTTAATTTAGTTTTCTGAAAATAAAGTGGAAGATTTGAGACTGAAATAGAGAAATTTTCCTGAAATAGGCTTTAGTGTTCCAGGAACAAAAAGTGGAAAAAAGTGGAGGAAAAAGGAGCGGGACGAGAAAGAAAATTGGAGAAGGTCTAAGTAGTTAATCCAGGTGTGAATGGATGAGGAAAAGAGATGGAGATAATTATCATATTAATTAATCGATATTGATATTAATTAAAATTAGTAATGAATTTCTTGAAAAGAATTAGTATAGACGATGAAATATATTTTTTATAGATTTTTTTTTCTTTTTTTTTGAAGTTAAGAATGCTGGAAAGTAGTTTGCCTTCTATCCTTTGAAGTCACGATAAAAATAGCTACAACCTGTTATTGTTCGTCAGCCTGTAATGGCAAAGGCTTAAGCGACCTTAATACAATTGGGGTGTTAAACACGGTCCTCATACAAAACAGAATTGAATTTCAAAATAACAAAACCATGTAGTGAGAGGCTTATCTAACAATTTTGTTTTTGTTGAAGTCTCAATATCTACAGATATATACATTGTGGCGGGAAGTTCCCGTATCCGTAATGTATTATTTATTTGGATCATATTTTTTTATGGTTCTGTTAATTTACACATGTTACAAACATGGTTAATTCCACAGCTTGAAGACGTATGGAACACGTATGGCTACCTGCTCTTACTGTGCGCGGGTTTCTTCATGAACATTTTCGAGGACGCTGGATTAGTTGCGGTACTCCAGCATCACCAGCTCCATTGAAATGGCCATCACGAAGTCCTAACTCACGACGCCTAAACAACTCATTGTAGGGAATCATCAAGGCCTACGTATCTGAACATCGTTATGCTACAAATGAAGAATTCCGCAATTCAGTTGAGGACGCATTTCGAACCATCACACCGGATATGCTCCAAAGAATGTCAAGTAGGACGTGGCGGCGTATGAACTCTGTATACAGCATGATGGCGAACATACAGATGCATTAGACACGTAATGTGTAAATATTTTCTTAAAATACGACTACCAATGAAGGGATACGGGAACTTCCCGGCCATACTAAATAACCATTAAAATATACATTGAAGATGTGATCGAGTAGATAGTTTTGCTCTTGACTTACTCTGAATGTATATGTAAAACATTTTAAACTTAAACGCTTTACAGCCATGAAACTTACGAATATAATAACTACGAATACGAATTAAGAATTACGAATAATTACGAATTACGAATACAATAATTATGAATATAAGTGCCTCATAATTACATAAGAATAGAAAGAGAATTCTCATGAGACGAGAAAGATTCTCATGCAAGATTCTCATGAGACGAAAAAGAAATTGTCCGATTTAGAAAAAACAACATTTCAAGGTAGTATCTTAAGAATTCTCAGACTTTGAATGGTAAGGGGAATGGGTCGGAACAATGCACATCCCTGAGGCTGGCTTTTAATGGAAGGACTGAGGATTTATCCCTGACTTGCCTTGGTCTTTCAAGTTTAATAACACATTCTGAGTGTATTTCAAGCAGAAAGTTTTGAATCAATTGCTTGAGTACATCCTCAAGATATCTCTTCTGTATTAAATGTATATTTCTTTATATACAAAAAAGTCTATTAGAGGCTAATGTATAGCATGCAATTAAGTCTTTATTTTATGAAGAGAGTTATTGTATTATTTGTTGGTTTGGAGTGTAAAAATAGATATTTTATTAATTTCGCATAATTTTATTGACAGGATTCAAGAGAAACAAAAGGTTTGTTACGGTTTGTAATTTGACCCCACCTTTTCATTTCCTATGCGATTCTAAAATTTTGCATCACAGGCTTGTCGAAGGCTACTCCAAACTTTTAACATCGTATAACATGAGTTCAGTAATCATAAGTTTTTGCCTTAAATCATTGTAAATCAGTATATTGATTTTTGTAGAATAAGTGTAAATTAATTTGATAATTTTATGTAAACTTATCTAATGAACTGCAGTTGTATCTTGTATTTTAAGTCAATTTAATCAATTTATAAATTTGTGCCATTAAGGATTCTGTTCCCTTTTCCTTATTGTTCCAGATATTACTTTCAATTTTATGATTGCTTTTCCATGTGGAAATGCATTTTTATTAATTTCTCTTCAAAATAGTTGTTGGAGATTTGAGACTACAATTTCCAACATGACTTACTGTTCAAGGATTGCCAATTTGGTCGTGGACGGCAGATTTGAGCAAACAGCTAATCCGCCATTGAGGCATGGGTCGCCAGGAACAGATAGCGATCCCTCAGATGGAACTGCCGGAAATGAGGTAAAAATACACTTTCTAATGATGTAAAAGCAATCTTCTGTGTAAGATTTTTTGTAATATAAAGTTAGTATTGCCCTTAATTAAATTAAACATTTTTGTGTGCTGTTTTTTATCATAATTTTTAGTTAAGTCATTTTCGCACACGTAAAAAGTATTTTAAAGTTATAAAAACTTAGTACATATTTTTTGAGACTATTGTTTTACGTTGTCACAATTTTTAAACCCTTTCGTTGAACAACTATACATCTTGAAATATAAGTCGTAGAAACATCCTATAGTGCTTTATTTATAGCAAATTTACTAGCCTTTAAATTTGAGTCTTATGACGTTTGCTCTATTATATTAGTTTAGGAGATATTCAACAAAAATTGACGAAACATCACAATTTTCATATATTGAGAAAATCGTTATTTTTGGGACGCCTGTGTCTCGGTCACTATTTAAACTACAGAGCTGGTTTTGGGCTCCAACTGTGACAAATTTACTCTACAAATATTAATTTGAGAAGGAAGGATAAATTTAAGAAGGATAATATTTTTTGTAAAACAAACCGTTCAGGAGATATTGTGTAAAAAAATAGAAAAGATCCAAAATTTTGATTTGTTGATATCATGTGGCGAGCGGAAGTCGAAAATTTGGAATTTACGGTATGAGCCCAACACTAACATATCCAAACATCAAAACTACCCGACCTTTTGCATACAAAATGTATCATTTTACTGGACTATTTTATGATATCACTTTTTAAACCCTTTCGTTGAACAACTGTATATCTTTCAATAGATGCCGTAGAAACATCCCATAGTGCTTTATTTATAGCAAATTTCCTAGCCTTTAAATTTGTTCCTTATGACGTTTGCTCTATTTTATTGGTTTCGGCGATATTCAACAGAAATTGCCGAACAATCACAATTTTCATACGTTTTTGAGGAAATTGTGATTTTTGGGAAGCCTGAGTCTCGGTCACTATTGCAGATACAGAGCTGGTTTTGGGCTCAAACTGTGACAAATTTACTCTCCTCTACATTTGCAAAGGATATTTTCTGTAGAGCAAACCGTTCAGGAGATATTGTGGAAAAACATAGGGAAGGTCCAAAATTTTTTTTGTTTTGTTGACACCCCGCGGCGCGCCGTGGCGGGCGGAGGTCGAAAACTTGGATTTTATGGTATAAGTCCAATACAAACAACATATCCAAAAATCAAAACTAACCGACCTTTTGCAAAGCAAACCCCTTTTTTTCTGATGGATTTACTGGACCATTACGTATTCATGAAATGTTTTGGTAATCCCATAAAACGAATGACTCCGCTTCAAACATCATTTCTCATTGTTAATCCGAATAATTTTGAAGGATAATGTAAAACTCATCAAAGTTTATAATGGTTTTCACTGAATAAGCAAATTTAAATAGAATTTATCAATCAGCTAAATTATTTTTCTTTAAGCCGTGAAAGTAGTCATACCGCTTAACTTAAAAAAAATACAATATAGTACAAACAAAAAAAGCTAAAAATTTTAGGTAGTTTTTTAAATCTTATTTAAGAACCTTTCTTATCCAAATATTTTCTGTGATACAAAATTTAAATTAAAAAATATCAAATTTTTAAAATAAAATTATACACTGTCCGGCCACTTTATTAGGTACATCTACTTAGTAGCGTGTTGGGCCTCCTTTAACCCTCAAAACGGACTGAATTCGTCGAGGCATGGATTCCACAAGATGCTGAAAAAGTTGTTGAGGTATTTTATACCATGCAGACATGAGTGTGTCACGCAGTTCCTGAAGAATTGATGGAGGTGCAATATCCTGCTGGAAGGAGCCATCTGCATGAGGATAAACTGTTAACATTTACCCTCTAGCATCCCTGACGTGCCTCCAGAGGTATCAATGGATCCAACGTGTGCCAGAAAAACATCCCCCACGCTATGACACTGCCCCACCGGCTGTTGTTGAGACACAGCATTTATGCGCACAGCTGGGATGTACCTAATAAAGTGGCCGGACACTGTATATTATATTTTTTAAAATTTTCTTAAAAAGAATATTTGCAATAGTATTGAAGAGGTATATATTTGCAAATCAAATTCTCTTTAATTTTTCTAATAGAAGCCTGACATTCTTCCGGACATACAAGTGGATGTTAAGCACAGCTCTGTCTTCATCAATCACAGGGAATATCATCTTCCTGATTCGAGCCAGGTGCTGTCTGTCACCTATCAAGATGGTGCCTTGGTGAAGACTACCGTAATTCGAGATAATCGCTCGATTACGATGACTAGCGAGACTGTTCAAGAGGTAAGAAGAAAGTTCTCGAATAGCAATAGTTGCAGATATTATTAGATTATCTTATAGACTTGGGCATTTAAATGTTTAAGGTTTTAAACTCAGAATTAGCAGTGGCAATAGTTTTAAATTAGAAAATTGAATTAAAAAAGTACAATAAGTTCAATTCAATTACTCTTTGAGTTTCATAGTGTACACGAAACCATAGCAACCCCGTACATATTTCACTTTCTACAAATGATTATAAAATATAAAATTTAGTTAGAGGAAAAAATAAGAAAAAATAAAGAAAAAGCATTGCAGTGAGTAGGATTCGAAACCTGGGTTATTGCAGCCACACCAAAATACCAACCACTTTACAGTCACGGCAACGAGTACGACATTAATATCTGTTAGACGTTGAGAATACTAGAGGGCTGTCCAAAATCGTGCACGAGGTGCGATTTTGTGCGGCCCGTCTTGAGTTTTGATTTTGAAGAGCAAAATACAGTAATTTGATGTTCGTATTAGACATTTTAGTTCTATCACTAATCGATAATCTGATGTTAATTTTGTTTGGTGTTTTTACATCACTGTATATCCACGTGTTTTCCAAATGTTAGGTGTAAAAGAAGCGTTCTTACACTGTTGCTCCAATGCGCAAGCTTCGAGAGCTCGCGGGGAACGATTAATAGTGATCGTTCGTTTAGCCATCGAGTTGTGTAGGTCTCCAAATAATTTAATATATAAACTGTATTTATTATTCTGGATGCGGCACTCGGAGAAATCTTTTTTGGTTTAATGCGGTCCTCGGATTAAGGTTGGACAGCTCTGCTTTAAGGGATTATCACGAGACCGGAACAGGAAGTGAAAATCGTATTTATTCCCTACTTCAAGTTATAAGCTTTCCAAAATGCATGCTTATACATCCTAGAAAACAAATAAATATTTTTTTACCAAAAATATACTATCATAATCACAAATGCCTACATGAAAATTTTTCTGAATGCAAAAAATGCCACAAAATCACTAATGTAACATCAATTAAATATCTGGGAATAATTATAAGTGATACTTTTAGATGGGATACACATATTAAACATTTATATGCTAAATTAAATACACTAACTTATATCTTTTATCATATAAAAGATTTTCTACCAATTAAAACAAAAATTATGATTTATTTTGCATTTTTTGACTCCCAAATAAACTATGCAAATTCAGTACGGAACAAAACATATAAAACACATAAAAAAAAACCTAAATATTCAAAAAAAAATATTAAAATTAGTTTTTATTCTTGTAATAAAATAAAAAAAAATTGGTGATGATCTTCTGATAAAAAGTAAAATACTCACCACAACAGAAATTTTATTATAATTTGATAATTAGTAATTACTTCACTCTAATTTACAAAAGTAACATATCTAATAATAGTAATTACAATATGAGAAATAATCACTACTTTAAATTACAATATCCAAAAATCTTAAATAGTTATGGAGAGAATAATTCAATGTATCTATTACAATCTTATTATTAACAAAATTGGTTTAAAAAATGTCAATGATTTTTCAAAAATTTCTTTATTAAAAAAATTTGTTAGGGAATGGCTCATAAAACATATCAACCTACTGAATTACAAATAGATTTCATTTCTATTTATTTTTTTCATTATTTTTTTTTAATACATTTATACTCTCTTTATGTTTATTTCATGCAATTTTGTAGTGCCAATGGATTTACTATTATAAACTATTATTATCTATCTTTAATTTGTAGTTTATTCACTTTTTTATTTGACAGAATAATTATTTGCGTTTTAAATAAAAATGTATAATTAAGTAACATTTATTATATTGTAAAAAGAAAATTGTTTTAGATTTTTTCTTCTTCTTCTTCTTCTTAACTTAATTAAAAACTAGATTAATATTTAATTTTAATTTCAAAACTTATTTTTAATAAATTTATTTATTTATTTATTTATTTATTTATTTATTTATTTATTCATTTTTCTTTTAATATTTCTTGAGTAAATTAAATAAAAAAATGACTTTAAATCTGTAATATTACTGTGTGATTAATATTTGTATTTTTTTTTATGCTGTTATTTTATGTAATTAAACAATTTGTATAACATAATCCAAGCACCTGTTGACAGGATCTCTTTGTGGGAGATCCTAACAGGACTTTAGCATTGTATCTAAGAAAATAAAATTATTATTATCTCGAAAAAGTTTCAAACCATGGGTTTCCCCAGCTAAGACAATATGGCGGGTCAAGGACCAAAACACATATTGCCAAGTGTTAAAAAAAAAAAGTTTGGAAGAATAGTAAAAGATGGGTGCTTGTGTCCATAAATTTCCTAACTATGCGTGTTGTGTTGAGTATCACAGCCTTCTGGAGTTGTGCGTAAGTGTTTTTATGAAGTCCTAGTGTGCTGAGGCTATGGTGCAATGTGTGAGGCACCAGACCAGTGGCGGACAGAATGATGGGTACAACACGTACTCGGTCCTGCCTCCACTGCTTCTGGAGCTCGTGTGCTAGGTCTGTATATTTACTTATCTTCTCTGCGTGAGTTTTCTGCATGTTCTTGCTGATAGGCACTGCAATATCAATGAGATAGGTCTGTTTGTTGACCTTATCAACATGTGTGATGTCAGGTCTGTTGTGATGTATGGTTTTGTCTGTGTGAATGGGACGATCCCAGTACAGCTTATGTGAGGATGACTCTAATACACTTTGTGGTATGTACTTGTAGTACGGGACCATGTTCTTAATAAGTGAATGTTTGTGTGCTAGCTGTTGATGAACAATCGACGCCACCTGATTGTGTCGGTGGAGGTAATCTGTCTGGGAGAGAAGGGGACAGCCAGATATTATGTGGTCGATCGTCTCATGCGTAGTGTGGCATTTCCTACATCTGTCATCATGTGTGTTTGCATCGTATAGGATGTGTTTCTTGTAGTTGCGTGGGGGGATGACTTGGTCCTGTATCGCGATCATGAACCCTTCGGTCTCCCCAAACAGCTCGCCACTTGTCAGCCATCTGTTCGACGCTTCCATGTCGACATGAGGCTGGCTGAGTTCGTGGCGATGTCTGCCATGTAGTTCCTTACGAGCCCATGATTGACGCAGCTGCTGTGTGTGGGTGTCGGGGTGGTGAGTGCTAGAGAAGGGTTTGCGAGGTCCAGGGGTGTGAGGTGTCAGCCTTGACAATGGCTGAGTGGAGTGAGGAGTGTTGTGCTCTTTGGTGGAAGTGTTCTCTAAGTGTGTGTACTTGTTTTTCGTGTAGGGTGATGAGATTGATGAGTCCACGGCCTCCCTCCTTGCGGGGAAGAGTCATCCTTTCCGTAGCGGACTTGGGGTGGTGCATGTTGTGTTTTGTGAATGTAGTGCGTGTTGTGCGTTGTAGTGCTTCGAGTTCAGTATTTGTCCATGAAATTATACCGCACGAATATGTTAGTGTCGGGATGGCAAAAGTAATGATGGCTTTAATTTTATTTCTGGCATTGAGTTGTGTTTTGAGGATGTTAAGAACACGAGCACAGTATGTTTTCTTTAGTGCGTTTTTGATGTTTGCGTTGTCAATGACGCGCGCTTGCTGGAAGCCCAGGTACTTGTAGGTCTCGCTCTCTTCCATGGATTGGATGGCTAACCCATGGTCCAGTTCAAAACCCTCCAAATTCGAAGTCTTCCCATGTGTTATATGTAGCTTGCGGCATTTGTCGATTCCAAACTCCATCCCAATGTCTTTGGTGAACTATGTAGTGACTTGTAGTAAATTAGTAAGTTGTGCGTTGTTTGTGGCGTAGAGTTTAATATCATCCATATAGAGTAAGTGTGTGATTTTGTATGGTGTCAGAGTGCCTGAGGTAAGCCTATTACCTTGTTTTGTGTTGTCTAGCATGTAGCTTAATGGATTCAAGGCGAGGCAGAACCAAAGAGGACTCAAGGAGTCTCCCTGGAAAATACCTCTCCTTATGGGAATAGGGACTGTAGTGATGGAGGTATTGGAGGTGCGTAGGTGTAATGTTGTGTTCCAACTCTTCATCGTGGCATTCAAGAATGCCGTGATCTTGGGGTGTACTTTGTAGAGTTGAAGAGTATGTAAAAGCCAGGAATGGGGGACTGAGTCAAATGCCTTCTTGTAGTCGATGTACGCGATGTGTAAGTTCCTATTCTTCGCGCGCGCTTGCCGCACAATTACCGAGTCAATACGGAGTTGCTCCTTACAACCCTGGGAATTCCTACGACAGCCCCTCTGCTGTTCGGAAAGAATGTTATGTGTCTCGACGTGCGTGTAAATTTTGTCTGCAAGGCAGGAGGTCAGGAGTTTGTAAAGTGTGGGAAGGCAAGTTATTGGACGGTAGTTTGCAGGGTGTGCTGTTTCAGTGTTCTTGCTCTGTAGGTAAGTGACACCCTGTGTGAGGAAAAGAGGCATATGTTCTGGGTGTTGGATTATATCAGTGAGTGCAACAGCTAGTTTCCCATGCAGGGACGTGAACCTCTTGATCCAGAAGTTCTGAACACCGTCTGCACCAGGAGCCTTCCAGTTGTGTGCATGTTTTAGTGCTGTCTGTATGTCTGCGAGAGTAATATCATGGAAGGGCATGAAGGGTAAGTCTTCAGCGACTTGTTCTTCCTCTGTGATCCATGGTGCTTGTGGGGGATGGGGTTTGACCACAGAGACGACCAGTATTCATGTAATGCCTCACTGGTGGGTGTGTTTGTGTTGGGTGTAATGGAGGGAGATGAAAGGGATCTGTAGAATTTTTTCTCATTGTATTGAAAAGTGTTGTTCTGTTGTTTGCGTAGAGTGCACTGTTTGTATCTTTGTAATATTATTATTATTAATATTATGTAATAATAATAATAATAATAATAATGATAATAATAATAGTCAACCTCACATAAGCTGTACTGGGACCGCCCCATTCACACCGACAAAACTATATATCACAACAGACCTGACATCACACTTGTTGATAAGGTCAACAAACAGACCTATCTCATTGATGTTGCAGTGCCTATCAGCAAGAACATTCAGAAAACTCACGCAGACAAGAAAAGTAAATATACAGACCTAGCACACGATCTCCAGAAGCAGTGGAGGCAGGACCGAGTACGTGTTGTACCCATCGTCCTGTCCGCCACTGGTCTGAACAGCCTGAACACACTAGGACTTCATAAAAACACTTACGCACAACTCCAGAAAGCTGTGGTACTCAACACAACACGCATAATTAGGAAATTTATGGACACAAGCACCCATCCCTAACTATTCTTCCAAACTTTTTTTTTTTTTTTGTTTCATTAACATTCGGCAATATATGCTCTGGTCTTTGACCCTGTCTTAGCTGGGGAAACCCATGGTTTGAAACGTTTTCAGAATAATAATAATAATAATAATTATATTATTATTATTATTGTATCGAAAAAGTTTCAAACCATGGGATTCCCCAGCTAAGACAATATGGCGGGTCAAGGACCAAAGCACAGATTGCCAAGTGTATTAAAAAAAAAAAAAAAAAAAAAATTTGGAAGAATAGTTAGGGATGTGTGCTTGTGTCCATAAATTTCCGAACTATGCGTGTTGTGTTGAGTACTACAGCCTTCTGGAGTTGTGCATAAGTGTTTTTATGAAGTCCTAGCGTGCTGAGGCTGTGATGCAATGTGTGAGGCACCAGACCAGTAGCGGACAGGATGATGGGTACAACACGTACTCGGTCCTGCCTCCACTGCTTCTGGAGCTCGTGTGCTAGGTCTGTGTATTTACTTATCTTGTCAGCGTGAGTTTTCTGCATGTTCTTGCTGATGGGAACTGCAATATCAATGAGATAGGTCTGTTTGTTGATCTTATCAACAAGTGTAATGTCAGGTCTGTTGTGATGTATAGTTTTGTCTGTGTGAATGGGACGGTCCCAGTGCAGCTTATGTGAGGGTGACTCTAGTACGCTTTGTGATGTGTACTTGTAGTATGGGACCGTGTTCTTAATAAGTGAGTGTTTGTGTGCTAGCTGTTGATGAACGATCGATGCTACCTGATTGTGTCGGTGGAGGTAGTCTGTTTGGGACAGAAGGGGACAGCCAGATATTATGTGGTCGATCGTCTCATCAGTAGTGTGGCATTTCCTGCATCTGTCGTTGTATGTGTTTG
>JAFIDM010006720.1:0-10275 GCA_023159025.1 Thereuonema tuberculata
TGCAATGCCACGCTTAGTCCCCGGATCTCTGCCCGATTGAAAATTTGTGAGATGAGCTGGAACGGGCTGTTGGCTCCAGACATACAGCACCATCAAATCTTCAGGAACTGCGTGACACGCTCATGTCTGCATGGTACACAATACCTCAACAACGTGTTCAGTATCTTGTGGAATCCATGCCTCGACGAATTGACGCTGTTTTGAGGGCTAAAGGAGGCCCAACACGCTACAAGATAGATGTACTTAATAAAGTTGGTCACAAACTGTATATTTTTTTAGATATCCGAAGTTTTCTGCGTCCGGAAGGGATCATCGAAAAATGTTCCAACATAAATAACTATTATTTTTCTCCCACAATGCGATTTAGTGATTAAAATATTCTTGGTATCATTTGAAAGCTAACATTATTTAGATTGTTTTCATGACAATATATTCGATCATTGCTTACAGAAAGTTATAAAAAGCAGTTCTTGCATAAAGTGCGCTTGCTTTTCGCTGTGCCACATACTGGCGTTGAGGCGATTATGCTTCGAGGGTTGTGCTTGGAAGATTCTGCTTGTGCTTGGAGGATACCATTTGAACCATGAATTGGATTAACTTTTTGAAATTAGCTTTTTGTAGCTTAATAGTCAAATGACAGTGTTTTATTTTAAATACCCATCAGTTCTAGAAAAAAATCTAAAAGAAAGCTAGCCGGGCCAATTGTCTTCATGTTTTCAAGTCAATCAACCTTTTTCGCTCATCCCTTCCGGCTGTAGAAAACCTCGATTATCTCGAAAGTTTAAGTCCAATCCAAAAAAAAATATTTATCTATTTTGAAGCATTTTTAATGAGGAATTCCGTCATGTGAAGCAAATTCGGTTGATCTCCAACACCATTTATAGTAAATAGGGTCTTTAAGAAATAATGGTACTATTTGAAAAGGATGTTGAGAATGGTGCAGAGTATATAAAAAAGGAGGCAAATATTGATGTCAGCATTTGGTCACTCGGCAGCAGTTCAATCGTAATCTATATTACTAAAATCTTTTATTTCTCTGTCTGTCTGTCTGTCTTTCGTCTGTCTGTCCGGCGCAATTTTCTGTGAGAATGGAAAATAGAAATAAGTTTTACAATGAAACATGCGCGACAGGAATCGAACCTGCATCCTTCTGATCCGAAGTCAGCTGACTTATCCATTAGGCCATAGGGACTACAACTCTCTTCATAGCGTTTTTTGACTTATATCTCCTTTCCTTTCCCCCGTCAATAAGGAATGTATTCAACCTTTTTTTTTGGAATCTCAAGATTGTTTATTTATTTCTCATACATCTGTCAGTTTATTTGTAATTCGAAACTGACAATTAGAACTATAATTGCCGAAACGTTGCAATATTTTAAATATTCTTACTTAACCAAATTCTATGTGATATTGAAAAATATGTGCTTGTACACGGCAGATGTTGGAGTAAAGAAAACAGTCAAGAAAGAAAGAAGCACTCTTTTTTTGAGATGGAATACCGAAAAAAATCCCTATTTGCAGCTCAAAAACCATCAATATTTGTAACTCAAACGTCACTGAAACGTGACAATCTATATTACTAAAATCTTTTATTTCTCTGTCTGTCTGGCTGTCTTTCTGTCTGTCTGTCCGGCGCAATTTTCTGTGAGAATGGAAAATAGAAATAAGTTTTACAATGAAAAATCCGCGACAGGAATCGAAGCTGCATCCTTCTGATCCGAAGTCAGCTGACTTATCCATTAGGCCATAGGAACAACAACTCTCTTCATATTGTTTTTTGACTTATATCTCCTTTCCTTTCCCCCATCAATAAGGAATGTATTCAACCTTTTTTTTGAATTTCAAGATTGTTTATTTATTTCTCATACATCTGTCAGTTTATTTGTAATTCGAAACTGACAATTAGAACTATAATTGCCGAAACGTTGCAATATTTTAAATATTCTTACTTAAGCAAATTCTATGTGATATTGAAAAATATGTGCGTGTACACGGCAGATGTTGGAGTAAAGAAAACAGTCAAGAAAGAAAGAAGCCCCCTTTTTTTTTTGATGTGGAATACCGAAAAAATCACTATTTGCAGCTCACAAACCATCAATATTTCTAACTCAAACAACACTGAAAAGTGACAATTACAATAAAAATGAGTGTCAAAAATGAAAGAAGCAGCACTTCTTTTAGCTACAATACTGAAAAAACACTATTGTAACTCAGAAATCACTGAAAAGGATCAATCTATATTGCTAAAATCTTTTATTTCTAAGTCTGTCTTTCTGTCTGTATGTCCGCTGCAATTTTCTGTGAGAATGGAAAATAGAAATAATGTTTACAATGAAACATGCGCGACAGGAATCGAACCTGGAGCCTTCTAATCCGAAGTCAGACGTCTTATCCATTAGTCCATGGGGACTACAACTCTCTTCATATTGTTTTTTTAGTTATATCTCCTTTCCTTTCCCCCATCAATAAGGAATATTCAACCTTTTTTTTTGAATCTCAAGATTGTTTATTTATTTCCCGTCCGTCAGTTTATTTGTAATTCGAAACTGATAATTAGAACTATAATTGCCGAAATATTACAATATTTTAAGTATTCTTCCTTAATCAAATTCTATGTGATATTGAAAAATAAGCGCGTGTACACCGCAGAAGTTGGAGTAAAGAAAACAGTGAAGAAAGAAAGAAGCACCCTTTTTATGAGATAGATTACTGAAAAACGCTATTTGTAACTCAAATACCTGGAATCACGTCAAAATTAGAAACTTTCCAAAGAACCAGATTGTCGATAACATCAATCGAATGATAAGTCAAAGAATACAAGGTGAGACTAGAGAGTATTTAAGTGAGAATAAAATTGATACTTCTGATAATCCACAACTCGAACATCTCTATCTGCCTGAATATCTGAACTTATTGAATCTCAGCGGTATTCCTCAACACCGTTTATCATTGAAGATTAGATCTCCAATAATGTTGTTGCAAAAAATCAATCCCAAGTTTGGACACTGCAACGGACCCTAACTTAAATGCCGTTCATTCGATAATGATCTGATAGAAGCCGGAATTATAACAGGAACTCACAAAGAGATGTTGTTTTCATCCATAGGATGTCCTTGAAACCAAACGATAATCTACTTCTATTCACTTTCACAAGAAAGCAGTTTCCGATCAGACTTTCTTACACGATGTTTATCAATAAAGCTCAAGGACAGACTAAATAAAATTACCATGTATTTGGAGAACGTTGTCTTCACTCACGCCCAAGTTTATGCCTTTGAGTCACAAGTCATCTCAATTTGGTTATCTTCACTCGAAAGAATAGTCACAATCGATTCGTCGCCAAGAATTTCGTGTACAAGCTACGATCTTCATTCATCATCTATATTAACAAAGTTCCATCTCCACATATCTCTTCTTCAAATATCTATATCAATCAATTTGCACACGGGTAATGGTTGTAATTAACAAAAGAGATTCAAGAAAGAAAGAAGCACTTTTTCTATAAGATAGATTACTGAAAAATCACTATTTGTAACTTCAAAACCAATGGTCTTTCTAACTCAAAAACCACTGAAAAGTATATCTGGGGGCACGGCAGTGCCCCCGCCAAGACGAGCCGAAGGCAGGAAGGGCACTACGTACCTTTTCTGGAAGTGTTTCGTCATATTTTCGAACCCTCATAGCTTCGGCCTAGATAATACTAGAGAGCTCAAATTTTCAGGATATGATGCAGTTACCAGACTAATGAAATACGCTAAGTTTCATTTATTTAGCTTTTATACTTTGGATTTTATTAATACCTAAAATACGTCGATTCCGTCACTGACTGACTGACTGACTGACTGACTCATGATCATCAAAACCTCTAGGGTACTTCCTGAAGTCCTAGAAAGCTGAAATTTGGTATGCAGGTTAGGATTAGCACACAACAAAAAAATTAAGAAATCCGTAACTTTCACATTCCAACCCCTCATAAAGGGGGGGGGGGGTCTGGTTATGTATTATCGAACCCTCATAGCTTCGGCCTGGATAATACTAGAGAGCTCAAATTTTCAGGATAAGATGCAGTTACCATACTAATGAAATACGCTAAGTTTCATTTATCTAGCTTTTATACTTTGGATTTTATTAAGATCTGAAATACGTCGTACCCTCAATGCTTCAGCCTAAATAATACTGTGTAATAATGTGATTTCTTCCAAAGTGCAAACAGCTTGTATTTACAAGTTGGCCAATAGAAAAACAGAAAAGTAGGGTATTGAAAAAAAATCCATTCTCTAAATAATCTTAAAACTAAATTTAGTTGTAATAGATAATCCCACCCAAAACATTTCATGTAAAATAAGTTGCCAAGATTCACATGCTCATAACGCTTTCACTGTTAAAAAGTTATCAGATCTCATCTTACAAAAAGAAATGAAATCCCACCCAAAACATTTCATGTAAAATAAGGGGTTGCCAAGACTCGCATGCTCATAACGCTTTCACTGTTAAAAAGTTATCAGATCTCATCCTACAAAAAGAAATGAAATCCCACCCAAAACACTTCGTGTAAAATAAGTTGCCAAGACTCACATGCTCATAATGCTTTCACTGTTAAAAAGATATGAGATCTCATGTAGAGCCAAGCCCCTAACTCAACGAGGCCTAACTCTACAAGCCCCAACTCTAAAAACCCTATATCTTGGTCAAAAAGTATGGCTTGGCCGTTTCATGGAACTATTTCATCTCACCCAAAACATTTCATGTAAAATACGTTGCCAAGATGCTCATAACGCTTTCACTGTTAAAAAGTTATCAGATCTCATCTAGAGCCAAGCCCCTCACTCTACAAAGGGGCCTAACTCTAAAAACCCTACCATCTTGGTCAAAAAGTGTGCCTTGGCATACTCCATATCCTTTACTCCATGGGATTGTCTGTGTGACAGCACCGAAAAGGCCAAGGCATACTTTTTGACCAAGATATAGGGTTTTTAGAGTTGGGGCTTGTAGAGTTAGACCTTGTAGAGTTAGGGGCTTGGTTCTACATGAGATCTCATATCTTTATAACAGTGAAAGCATTATGACATGTGAGTCTTGGCAACTTATTTTACACGAAGTGTTTTGGGTGGGATCTATATTACTAAAAGCTTTTATTTCTTTGTCTGTCTGGTGCAATTGTTGTAATTTGTGAAAATTGAAATAGTTTCTACAAATTCACTACGGTAATCGAACATGCAACCATCTGCTCCGAAGTCAGACGTCTTAGGCATTCTCCATAAAAAATAAAAATATATCACAGATATATGATTCACACGCTGGTTCTAAAAGCAGTCGTGCATTGACAGAATATAAACATCAGAAATTAAATTTAAAAAAAATTTAAAAAATTTAGTTTTAGTTTACTTGATGTAATTTGTGTGTGTGTTTTCTTAATAAATAAAAAGTTGTTTTCCGTTACATATAGGGAGGCTTCCGGAGCGAAGCGACGGGTAGCCGACTAGTTATTACAAACATCATTGATGGAGACATTTTTGCATCGAGTCTGGCCGGAACTAGAACTCGAAAATCGGTTGGATGTCTGCTGAGTGACCAAATGCTGCAGTCAATATTGAATTATCTGTAAGTTAACAAATAAAACTTGAATACTTCCTCTGTCCATCCTTGCCTTTTATTACTCTGCACCATTCTCATACAATATCCGTATCAAATATTATCATTACTTACGAAAGAACTTGTGTATACAAATGGAATTTTCCAAAGTTTATAGCAGCATGAGAAGAAAAAAGTTGAGAGCACTGATTTTATAACTTTTTCATTTGATCAATTGGCGAAACAGTAAAAACTGATTATCCTATGCCTTAATATCATGTAAAGTACTCCTTAAAAGATAGTTAAAACTTTCAATCAACTAAGTTGTTTACCTTTCATAGGGTCATTCCTTGAGTCTAGGCTCCATTTACGTGGCCAATTCATCTAAATCAGTGAAAGAACGAGTTAAAGAAAATTCTGGCAGAACAACATTTATATAAATGTTCCTGTTCTGCTCCTGAACAAAAAAGTAACAAAAATTAGAATAATGGTCTTACTATATCACTGGTCTTAATCTATTACTTTTTAACGACAAAATTTCTTCAGAAGCATTTTAATTAAAAAGTTATACTGTATTAACTTAATTCACAAGCTATTGGTGCATTTCAATTAAGCTCAATCATCTCAATTTTTTTTTTTTTTATCTTTAAGGAATCTTAATTTGTTTGTTTCATTTTTAAAGTGAAATTTTTATTCTTTTCTTTGAACCTCCATTGCACTTCCTATGGAGGTGCACTGTGTATACAAATACAGGGTATATATAAATGATTAAAGTGGTTTTATAACCTTGTAATGGCCACATGCATAGAATTCTACTGATCGAGTTTCCTGTCATAAGACTAAGCATCTCATAAGTTTTGTTGGAATGGCCCGGAAGGCGCATGTTTCCGCCTCCAACTACGAGTGCGCTGTAGTTGCAAAATGGCGACGAACAATGAAAAAGCGTATGTTGTTCTCGAATGCCATGAAATCAATATCAAAACGGTCCAGCGTCATTACAGAACGAAGTACCATGAAGATCCATCCAGCGCCAGCTCCATTCGACGATGGTATGAATAATTTACGACTATGGGATGCTTCTGTAAAGGGTAGTGAACGGGTCGTCGTCCTGTGCATGAAGAAACAGATGAGCATGTAGGGGCCACTTTCATGTCTAGTCCACGAAAATCAAAATCGGGTAATTAAGCATTCCACGATCGACCATTTGGACAGTCTGGTGGCAATGATTGAAGCAGAATCCTTACCGTTTACAATTATGAGCATTGTTACCCAATGATAAAGTGCGTCGCTTCGAGTTTTGTGCACGATTTCAAGAGCTTATGGAAGAGGATGAGTTCCGTGCTGAACTCGTTTTCAGTGATGAGACAGCAATTTTCCTGAATGGCAATGTGGATAGACACAATCTGACACAGTTTCTCTATGTTTCTGTACAATTTGTTTTGATGTTAAAATAATACACCCACAGTACAATCTTGAAACCACTATAATCATTTCTAGACACCTGTACAGTATTTGTTTCTTATGTAACTAGTCGTGAATCCGGCGCTTCCCGGGGTAATTCAAATTCTGTAGAATGTCTTCTTCCTCCATTCAAGTTATTAAAAGCCAAGCCTTGTGGTGGGCTTCACTGTATTAGCCCAAGCTATACAGAAGTATCATCTAATGAACATACAGTTTGAGTTGAGGAATGAGTACAACTACTTTTTATTGAAAAAAAAAATATCAATGTAACACGTAGCATGTGATACCATCTACGCAGTTAATATCAAAAATATTCAATGCAAAATTAATTAGAGCCGAGAGAATACAGCTTAAAAACCACTATTTACTGTAAATTCTATTGTATACATTCAAAGATTCTTCATATAGTGTACTCTTAGATACTAAAAGTTTAAATGTTTTGGTATCGACTTAATCACAATTTCTCCATTAGATATCAATTTAATTTACTTTAAAGCTACTTGAAACAATTTTTGAAACAAGGTAAAAATAATTCATTTAAATTCTAGAATTTACTAAACATTAGTGGCATTTTTGTTGTCTTGCAGCAATGATGAATACTCTTAAATCCCCCCCTCCCATTTCCTGTAAATTTCTCCATGCCTCCACTGATCTAGAGGTATGTAATAATATAATGAACCTGTGAATGTTGTAGATTTAAAAATCAAAGTCATTAACAATATAAAGCAAAACTTATAAATTAGTCTAGAGCAGTGGTATTCAACCTGAGGTAAAAAGAAGACTTCTAAGGGCTACCTGAAAAAAAAGGCTGCATATGCACTGTCTAAGTGTTTTATTTTTCTTTGTTTTTAAGGAAATACTTTTGAATACTGAATATTTTTTGAGAATATAATCTGCTGAAGCAAGAGAGTTGATTTTTTATTATTTTCTTTTTCCATGTTAATTTAGCTTGAAGTGATAGTTTCGTTATTTACTCTGATAATAGTCTTTATCCTGTCTTTCATCCTTCCACTTTTAATTCTCTTGACTCTCGTAAAAAAAAGCATGGATGATTGCAGTTACGGCTAAAGTTAAAGGCTTAAAAGACGTGCAGCAGCTTGGAGAGATTGTTTGGCTCAACAGCCACAAGAGGCACCACTAATTTTTGTAAAATATTGTCCTATGTCCTAGACCTTTATTTATAAGTATATAAATTGAATATTTTGAATTATGCACAACTAACTGTGGGGGTTCGTAGTTAAAATTGAATCTGAAGGTACTCGAAAGGTTGAATATCACTGGTCAAGAGGAAGTATTACAAGTGTTTCGAAATAAAGCTTCGGAAAAAAAGCTGATAACTATTCAAATTTGTTGCTTTTACTTAAGTAACTTCCTGTTGTAACTAGTACTATACTTTATATGTATTATTTTTGCATAGGGATTTAAATTTCTGGAAAAGAAGAAGAGAAAGTGTTAAATATAATGTTTATCCTCTCCAATGTTTCCTGTTGTGTCTATTAGTATCGTTGTCGTGCTTTTCGTCTTTAAGAAGGAAACAAAACTTGAATATCGTAGATTACAGTGCATTTTCGGCACACTACAAATTTACATGAAATACTCGAATGTATGTATGGGTTCGGGGACGAATAATCCACAGATTTCGATAATTTTATATAGATTTTTGAGTATATTTCCCTTTAACACCTTAGTGCTTGAATCAGGAAACCAGCAACAACGTTACCGATTTGGGTGAAAAGTGTAATTGGGGGAGTGAAGTTCTGACGTTCATTCTGTCCGTCTGTCAGTCAGTCATCACCTCTACAGCCCAAACTAAAACTCACGCCAGATACCTTATTGGAACCCTTAGAAGTGGAGAAAAAATACCAATTCTGGTGTTGAGTCACTCTCTTCCTGTCACGATATAATATATAATATTTTCATACCCTGAGAGGTTGTATTCAGCTGTGATCGTATATTGCATTGGAATTTCCCAGATTCGAATCCCAGTCAAGGCAATATGTAAATAACAGGTATCAAGGGCTTTTGATTTTTTTTTATTCTTTTTTCTTATATAATAGTTTACAGGTTTCTTTTAATCGTCATTTCTAGAAAATGAACTGTAATGGCTCGCTAGAATTAATTTTCAGCCTTATTTCATCTTTACTTTATGCTAATGTGAGAAAAAAAAGAATTACATTTATCTTCCGAGGGTTTACTGTCTTTTCAAACATCTCCTACAAACATTCATACCATTTACTTAAATTTCCTTAAATAAGGAGTCAACTCAATTACGTACAAAAAATTACTGTTATTAATTATAAATATAGTTTGATAAATTTAATTTTTTATTTCCTATCTAATAATAATTTGTGGGTCCAGAGGGACAGTGGTTTTGGATGTGGACTAGAAGAGCAGCCTTCATTTGCCGGCGGAGGTCAGAGTTTTTTCTCGTCCAAATGGGTTCTACGATTCAACCTGCCGTCTGTAAAATGGAGTGGGGGTTTTTTCCGCGGGATTAAAAAAGGGTGTGCGTTGGACTTACAATCCGAACCCAACTTCATTCCGATGGTCTCGGAAGTGTCAGAGCCTACCTTTAATTCCCTTAAATAGGCCACCACGTCCTGATAAAATGGAGTCCTAATAACAATAATAATAATAATAATAATAATAATATTAATAATATTAAATTCTAGAATTTAAATGAATTATTTTTACCTTGTTTCAAAAGTTGTTTCAAGTAGCTTTAAAGTATTTTAAATTAATATCTAATGGAGAAATTGTGATTAAGTCGATACCAAAACATTTAAACTTTAGTATCTAAGAGTACACTATATGAAGAATCTTTGAATGTATACAATAGAATTTACAGTAAATAGTGGCTTTTAAGCTGTATTCTCTCGGCTCTAATTAAATTTGCATTGAATATTTTTGATATTAATTATCCGGGGCTTCCAGCAAGCGCGCGTCATTGATAACGCAAACATCAAAAATGCACTGAAGAACACATACCTTGCTAGAGTTCACAAAAGCCTCAAAACACAACTCAACGCCAGAAATAAAATTAAAGCTATCAACACTTTTGCCGTTCCCACACTAATATATTCGTTCGGCATATTTCCATGGACAAACACCGAACTCGAAGCACTACAACGCGCAACACGCACTACATTCACGAAACACAACATGCACCACCCCAAGTCCGCTACGGAAAGGATGACTCTTCCCCGCAAGGAGGGAGGCCGAGGACTCATCAACCTCATCACC
>JAFIDM010006721.1:0-19493 GCA_023159025.1 Thereuonema tuberculata
ACGTCTCTATTTAATGTATTATTTTTAATTATTGGTTAAAATAAAATAAATACAATTTATCTATTTATTTAAAATAATGATTCGAAAACCTTTGTGTCTTTTAATTATTTATTATTATGAAGATACACAATTCCATTGGAAATTTAAGCTACTTGGAATTCTTTCTTTAGCAGAGAAATAGGATTATCGATGCAGTAATAATCATTTTCTTTGAAGATTATGATGAAAAATGTAAATGGATGAGGATTAACCATTATCAATTATTTTGGGTGAGAAACAGATCTCATGGAGACTTCTTTGAAATGAGGACAAAACTGTCAGACATTTCCAATGTTGTAATAAAAATAACATTACCATTAAATATATGAAAACAACAGCTGTAGAATTTACAAGAGAATTGATTATTTCAATTGAAATCATTTGAAACTCCATTCAACAGATTAACGAAAACAGGAGAAAAACTAAATGCAACTTATAAGACACAAAAGGCAAACACAATGAGGTGAAAAAGAAGAAAACATGGAAGAATACTTACAAAGAGAAAACAGTAAGGAATAAAACGCACTGTTGCTATTTGGCGTTTAGCGAAACACAACTGAAACAACTGGAATTGAAATTTCAAATTTCAAACTTCGGAAAACGAAATTTATATATTTCACATTTCACGCTGTTACTTTATGGATATCAAAATTCTCTGTCAGATAATTTAAGTATTTTTCTTAATTTAGACAATCTTCGGCAATGATAAAATTTGGTAATTTTCTTAACCAATATTTTTTGTTAACGTAACGGCGTTCAACTGAGAATTCATTAAATGAATGTTACTGTATTTCTAATGCGAGTGTCTTTCAAAAAAGAAAATAAATTTAAACTATTTCTAATTCCTTTTTAGCAAAGAATTAATTTTATCGATTCAGTGAAAGTTGTTTTGTTCAAAGATTATAATGAAAAATAAAAATGGATGAGGATTAACAATTATCACTTTTCTTGGGGGAGAAATGGAAACTCAAGAGAAAAAGAAACTTCTTTGAAATGAGGACAATACTGTCAGGCATTTCCAAAGTAAATAAAGAACTTGAAGTTGTAATAAAAATAACATTACCATTTAATAAATAAAAACAATAGCTGGAATAGGAAAAGAAAATCACTGTCGCTATTTGGCAGTATCTGGCAATTTCTTTCAGAAGATATATAGACCACAAGGATCTGTTATTTGGACATATCAAGATTTGAAAAAAATTGAAAAGAATTTGGAAAGAATTGTTGTCGATTGACTTTTGGGAGGAGATTGACTTCACTGTCTGAAGATTGTCAGTTTTCATTTGAAATCCAATAGTTGTTTTCTCTGATTTTTATTGTATTACATTAGTTGTAGCTTCAACGACCAGTCTTGACTGATCTGAAGAAGGTATCAGAGCAAAGTAAAATTATTTCTCTTGGTTTTGATGCTGATTTAATAAGTAAAAGTTTCAATTGTGTGTTTCTCTTCTGAAATCATTAAAAGTTCTTAATTTTCGCAGTAAGGAAGAAGTTACATTAATTATAAACTAGTCATAAAAAATAATGTTTCAGATGATTTGTTTGAGATCCTTTAGATGTTTTTAACCCTATTTTTGGTAATAAGTAAGAGGCGAAATATTATGATGATTAAAGACGTTCGCTTTTATCGTCCGCTTTTTCGACACCTATTCGAGGGTGAACAAGTTAAAACATAAAAATACTAAAAAAAAAAAAAGTTAAAAATTGTAGGAAAGGTAAAGGGGTGTAATATCTTGCATTGACACGCCACAGTACCCTGGAGCTGTTATTAATTAAAACCTTAACTCCGGCAGAGAACTTGCGAATAATATACCAAGATGATACTTATGTGTAGTTAACCTGTTGTAAATAAAAACAAAGCCAATACGTTTAAAACAAATCTATGTATATTTTCACTCAAAAGTTCGTTTACACATAAATATGTTTACTTCTAATCCTCTCGGATGAATTTACGTCTGTGATACGATGTATCTCACGTTCAAGGCATGTACTATACTCTTCTTAAATTGACGATTAAAAGTCTCTTTCTGTCAACTTTATGTGTACTTGTATTAATGCCCTAAGTCTTTACTTTAAATCTTTACTTGTGTCTTGTGATGTGACATTCTTGAGTAAATAACGGTATTCTTGATTAATGGCCCGTCCGTGTGAACAAATCAAAGGTTACTTACAATTTGCTTGAAGTTCTAATATCTTCCGTCTAGTCGTCCAGTATTGAATCGTCTTCCATGGAAATTTGACGATGTCTTCCTATTCATTGACTTTCGAACTCTGCTGAAGATAAGCATTCGAACCAGGTAACTTCTTAAATCCTTCTTGGTTCAAAGGGACTTCCAATTCGCTTTCAGCATGAACCTTTTCTGTTAGTGAGCCACTTACTTACTGGATCAAGGAATATTCAGCTTTCTTATTCCTTTGGATCTTGTAACGAAATAACTTTTTGAATACATCCATGTTCGTTATTATCTACCGCCATTTTTCATCTTCTTTCGATTCACATTACATCAACAACAAACGAACTCTATCGTCACACGAGTTCATTGTTTAACAATCGATACTCCTTAGCATCGAGTGTATCACGTCTTTTGTTTGAATGTTCTTGTTTCGTTGTTCTTTTGTTTTAATCTTCCAACTTCAGATTATTCACGGAAAACATTGACGAATCTTTGAATTGTATTCCGTTTGATGATTCTCTGGAAATAATTCAGGTAACTATTTCAATTCAAACCTACAAAAATTCCTCTATTAAGCCTATAGCCTTCCTCGCTGACTGGGCTTTTTTAGCGCCCTTAATTAAAACAGTGACAAAGTCTTCTGGCATCCATATGCTATTAAAAATCGTTCCCCGGCATTAGAACATTTCAGGAGGAAAGGGGTCATCCCAGGCACGAGAATGATATCACTGGATGTCGTAAACCTATACACGTCCCTTCCGCAGAATGTTGTAATTAAAGCCCTATTATTTGCGATAGATAGGGACCAGGATATAAAAGATGGAAAAACGTTTTTTAACATACAAGAGGCCATTACCTTGGTTGACACGCTGTTCCATTAACAATTCTTTCTTTTTAATGAACGTTTGTACTTACGAAATCTGGAACATTTATGGGGCTTCAATCATCCGCCGTAATGGTGTCACGTTTTTTTTTTATCCCTGTGTTTTTTTTTTCTCCCTCAAAAACGTGCCATTTTTGTTTATTTATTTTTGTTTCTTTTCCATGGTTTAAATCCAATCCAAAATGTAAAAATTCGTTGTTTTATTAATTTTTCTTTATTTTATTTAGTTAATTTGTATTAACTATCCTGTTAGATGCTAGGCCGGTCAACATTGCTTTCCAGAGTGCGTTATCGAACGACATAGTGGCCGAACACCCGAAGTTTTGGTCTGGGGTGCGATTTCTTATCATGGACGATCCAATTTGCTACGAATTGAGGGTAATCTCAATAGCAACAGGTACGTCCGTGAAGTGCTACAGCCTGAAGTCGTTCCCTTCCTTCAAGGCATCCCTGGCGCTATCTTTCAGCAGGATAATGCACGCCCACATACTACAAAGACTGTTCGAGATTTCTGTTCAGCCCAACACATGCAACTTCTTCCTTGGCCTGCTTATTCGCCGGATATGTCGCCTATTGAGCACGTGTGAGATGTGGTTTGTCGGCCTCTCGCTCGTGATCCGTCCTGCAGCTTGAAAAGACGAACTTTGGCTGCGAATACTCTCACTAAACGTTCGCCACTAACAAATAATCATTAACTATTGTAAACGTTCCGCTACAGCCCTCTATTTATACGCTTTCAGCATCAGTTCTGAGGGCGCTGCACACGCCACGCATGCGCGGTGGCTCTGAAACTTTACTATTTTGCATAACATCCTATAATTGACATTTGCTGCAAATTTCATTTAATTCTGATGATTCCTTCATGGTGTTGCATTTTTTACAAACCGCAGTATACTTTACCTGCTTTTCTGTCCGTTGCGTTAACCTGCGGTTAACTTGCTTCAAGTGGGAGGGGGTTTGTCATGTTTTTTTTTCTCCCTCAAAAACGTGCTATTTTTGTTTATTTATTTTTGTTTCTTTTCCATGGTTTAAATCCTCTCCAAAATGTAAAAATTCGTTGTTTTATTAATTTTTCTATATTTACCTGTGAGAAAATGATTTGTTTCCTGCTTCAGTTAATTAATTTGTATTTCCGTTCTTTTCTGTTTTCCCCTAATTCATTCAGACTGAGAGTCTCCCTTAACCCGATTATAGCTGTTAACTTCGTTTCGTCCTTTCCCGCGCTGAAAGCTGATTGGTGCTTGAAATTTGGAAAATTTTCTATTTTTAATATAGATTGGTGTCGGAGTTGCTAACCATCTGTTGCAAAAATGTAGTCTCCGATTCCAATTTTGCGTTCTTTCACTTTGTTTTTCATTTTTTATTTTTTATATTACCTTTCCATTAAGTAAGGATTATGTGTGATGGGAAGCCTGGCGAATAACACTGTGCTCACAATGAGTGTTTCTTTCCATTGACTGCCCAAAAATGTCTTATGCAGAAACGCCGAAGCGATCATTGGTTGCGGGCCCGTTGGATAAGACGGAGCGACGCCCGACCGACAGTGGGTCCGCCCGGATAATGCCGTGTGACCGTTTCCTATAGACGTGTTCTGCGGTCAATCAAACCGTTCGACGCAGATGCTAGGAAGGCGGCATCGAGAGAATTTAACCAGTCGTCGATGCAATCTCCGAAACGAAGCCAGCGTGCCCAAGATGTCGTCCGCCTCGAGAATCTACGGGTGTCAGAAGCTGCTCTTCCCGGAGGACGGAGCAACCACCCGGCCGTGGTTTTCCGGAACTGATTCGCGACAGTGACAAGTGTTTTCCCAATATGTTTCAGTGTGCTGGACCTGTGGATTATTTTAGTGAAACTTTCGAACTAATGTGTGTTGTGTGAAATCGTGTGCGAGTTAGACACAATCAAGAGCTCTCATAGTGTGAAGTGAACAGCGAGAACTTTAACGGAGATACTTTTGATAAGCCTATCAACTCAGACTATACACGAAGTGTGCCGACGAAGTCCCACATATCCTTATCGTTTAATTGACTATGTTTCTTTCGAAATTTTTTTAATCAAGAAAACTTTAGTCTATGCTAATCCATCTATTTCAGTTAATTCTACCTTTAGTTAAATATAGTGTAAGGATGAGAATCCACTGGATATGCATTTCCTATTCATTATTGTGTTCATTTAGTAATTGAAAATTTCATCTTCCTCTTTTAAACCTTGTGTGATGTAGTTTGTCTATTTATCCTTTAGCTTATCAGCTTACAGTTTGTTCGTAATCCTTTAAAATGGAATGGTAGCAGAGCTGTTATTTTAATCCGATTCTCGGTATTTATTATTTAGGGTAATATTTTCTTGCCAATTGATAAGGGATCCGCCCGCTTGATCATTCAATTAATTTTTTTTATTAATATTTAATATTTTTTTTGTGTGTGACAATGGCGGAATATGTTATGGCGTGGGTCGAGTATCAGACTACGTCGATTGAGAACGTCTATCATAACGTACATTATATTGCACGTTATGTTGATGACACTTACATTATTGCTAATGATCACTATATTAATAGGATCCTCAGTGACTTTAACAGTATCACACCGTGTATTCAATATACAATATAGGAGGAAACAAACGGGGTCTTAGCGTTCCTCGATGTACAACATACAACATAGTACAATCCGAAGATTGGTTGGAAGTCCACGGACCGTAGTGACCCGCGAAGGGCGACCCCTAGGAGAAACCGTAACTTATTCTTGGGAACAGATACTGGAGTGGTTTCCCGTTGCCTTCTCCAGGACGCCATTACGGAATGACGTCAGACCGAAGAGAAAGTGAAGAAGAGGCTGGACAACACAGGAAAGGAAATTGAAACATCCATGCTCACGACCGGGATTTGAACCCAGCGCACTGGCCTCACGGCAGACCGATGCTTGAGACCGCACGACCACGCCGGCGCGGCTCCTCGATGTACGTATCCAAAAAAAGACATCATTCCTTCGAAACTACCGTGTATAGAAAACGCACGGACGCAGGCATCACGGTTCACTATAAAAGTACAGTCCCTGATAATTATAACAAGGCAGTAATAAGGGCGCACGAAATTTGCTCCAACCCAACTATGTTTAGGCAGGAAATTAAAGAGATTTTCGATATTTTTCCTAACAATGGTTTTCCGCAAAAAGTGTTGGAAGGATATCTGGAGAAATGGCAAAAAAGTAGGCATAAGACTACAAATCATTCCACGGATGCTGCATGCAATCAAGGGGTAAAACACAAAACACGTTATGTATCGCTAGTCTAGGACAAAGAGTTATTCGATAAATTAAAACCCATCCTATCCAAGGCAGGTTTATCAGTGCCTTGCAGACCGCGCAACACGCTGGGTAATGCACTTAATCGCAAAAAATCTGTGTATAACATGGAGAGGGTGTTAAAAACAAAAGGTACGGTTTATGGGATATATTGCGACCCCAGTAATAAGGCCCACAACGCATGCTTATACGAGGGCCAGTCGAAAAGGGAGTTAGGATACCGCCTTAAGGAGCACAGATACGTGGTGGACACAGGAAACGAAGCTTACCATACAGCGACATACTGTCATGACAATGGGCATAGCATTAAAAATGATAATGTCATCATGCTGGGAACGTACCAAGACCTGTATCTACGAAACGTTTTTGAATCAGGCATGATTAAAATGTTGGGAAGTTACAACCATTAGCTTTCCACAAAGAATGTTCTGCAATACCGGATATAAACAAAGACAATAAGAGGATATAAAGTAAAAAAAATATCAAGGGTAAAAAGAAAAAAGAGAAAAAAAAAAACAAAAAGGGAAAGAAAAAGAAAGCTATAATTTTTTTTTCCTATCTCAATAAAATCCAAGTTATAAAGCGGGTTATATTCAAAAAGCTCCGCATGCTTATCACCAGGGGAGCCGGTAACATGAAACCGGATCTCGTGTCTTTTTTAGACAGTCTTTGACGAATCCATGTCAGGGATGGACAGCTGAAGGTAGGGGGTATCTTAAGATTTTTAAATGTTGTTAATTTTATATGAAGAAGAAACCTGCCCCTGCGAGATTTCGAAACGTCATTAATAGAGGAATTTTTAACGTTTTTATTTTTTAGTATTTTTATGTTTTAATTTGTTCACCCTCGAATAGGTGTTGAAAAAGCGGACGATAAATATATTTTATTCCGCCACGTAAAAACTTTTATCCTAATTAAAGACAGTTGTTTTATGAGAATTCTAGAGTAAATCACTCAAGAATACATTTCAAATTACGCCAAATAAATTCTAAATCCTTCATAATTTTGTGATATTTAAATCTTTTGTTTGGAGTAATTCTTTCATAGCTGAAAGTCTCTATTTAAGCAGTTTTCAATTGCATTAACAAATAACAAAGTTAATTTAAATTCTTTTTTAAATTAGAACTGAACAAAATAGAATTCTCACAGTTTAGGATTCTTTTTTTTATCTAATTTTTATCCAACTCCATTAAAATTCATTACAGAAAGATTTCTTCCTTATAGAAATATTTGACTAATGACAAAATTATATTTTCTAATCTGATGTTTTCCTTCTATTACGCATTTTCCCACTTAGGGAGTAAGTATTTCAAAGTATTTTACAAAAAAAACTAACTTTTAATTTTTTGATTTTATCTATAGTAGAAAATAAATGTCCTCCGATTAGAAGGAATTACAAGGATTCTATCTGAATGCAGGATGCAAGTAAAGCTAAAAAAAAAAATTAAGATTTTTTGACCTCGTTAATAACGTACCGATATTTTCTAAACAAATGTATTTCGTTATTAAAACAGCGTTCAATTGATATTTCATTTAATTATCTTATTCATCTGGTTATTAAAGTTTCTAAATTACCACAAAAAAGACATAGTTATATTAATTCATATCTAATAGTTATTATAATAAAGAATTAATTATGAAAATGAATAGTACTTATTCACATAATATTTTTTCGTAAAATATTATTTTAGATGATTTCTTTTTTAAAATAAGAATTTTTTTTTTCACAAGAATATATTTCGCAACCTACAAGTAAAATCATATCTGTAATTGTAAAGATATCATCTGCGATAAAGATTTTCAACAACAAATACTTTCTAAGACTCAAAGAAGCATTGTTAAATGAAAATACAACAATGATCTAAAATGCAGAAAATATGAAATCCAGAAATTACAGATTTACTACAGATTGATTTGTGAAACTGACAAAATGTTGAAATAACTGAATAAGAACAAGCTTCAAGATTGTCAGTACCTCAATCGAAACCAATTTTTTTATAGAATACGGTACTTATCTACTAAAGGAAAAATTTTTGAAATTGTATTTATGTTATGTATTTTAAATCATCAACTTATTCAAATGTGAAAAAAAAAGTAATTACTTATTAGCTCATATCGTTTGTAAAAAAAAATCCCTTTTAACTTATGCTAGTTTAGGGGTATTGATGGGTCTTAGGTTTCAGGATATTTTGTTTGGAAATACGACGATAAAAAAATACTTTGCATTTAGAAAAGAACAACGGTATCATAAACAATGAAAAGTACAAGATTTTTTTTTTTGCAATCAATGTAGAACAACTTTCAGGTAAACTACTTAACATAAACGCCACTGCAAGTCTGTCTCCAATTACTTCCTCTAATGCTGTAAATTGTTCCATATTTTCCTCCATCTCTTTGATGTGCCTTTTCATGTCTCCCCATCATATAATTTTATCGAGCATAATCGCCGCACCAGAGTAACTATATTAGACAAAGTGATTCTTTGATGGTATTCTTGAAGAGGCCCCCCCCCCCCCCATGCTGCTTGTGCCAAAGTAGATTTCCTAATATGACTGACTTCACTGTAATCCACTCTTAAGACTATAGCAGCTCTGGCTTTTCCATCTTTATTTAGCCATTTCCTATCTGGATCTGCTGAAATTGTCTGACTAACTACATCCCTTACACCTTCATGGATAAGTAAAAGCTGCATTTTCAATTTCCATGTCGGGTAATTACTGTTCGTAAGTTTATCTATAACAACTTTGTCCAACATCGTTAGAATTTAGGCCTACTCGCGTGTCTAAAAAAATTATTGGCAGGTTTTACAAAGAAAGGACAAGCTAATTCGAGAACAACTTTTTCTAAAGCAATAATCTCTTGGTAATCATGTAGACAAATAAAAGTCACTTTACTCACTCTTCAAACTGCTGTAGATCTTGTGAACGAGCGCTGTCTAGATCAGTAACCTATTGGAATTACTTTAATTAATTGTGGGAAGTTCATTATCCAGTAGTTTGCGAATAAATAGCCTGGTAAAGAGAAACAGATTCTTCAAACATGGGAGGTGCGGCATAATAACACAAAGAACAAAAGCAAGCAGCGCCGCCTTTAATTAAAACTACTGAAGCTACATAATGGATCTTTAAGAAACCATAAAATAAACATGACAAACCAAGATGATCTTCAATAGGTATCAGAGTAAAATAAAATTATTGCTCTTCGTTTTGATGCTCATTTAATTCAATTCTGTGTTGTTGTTTTTTTTTGTTTATTTTGAAATTCTGTATTCTTTAAGCAGTTTTCAATTGCATTAGCTAAGAACTAAGTTAATTTAAAGGCTTATTTAAATTATAACTAAATAAAATCGAATTCTCCCGGTTTACCATTTCTTTTTTTTATCATCTAATTTTTATTATAACTCCATTAAAATTTATTACAAAATGATTTCTTCCTTATAGAAATACAGTATTTGACTAATGACAAAATTATTTTTCTTAATCTGATGTTTTCTTTCCATTACGCAAATTGCCATTTAGCTGGTAAGTATTTCAAAGAATTTTACGAAACATACAAACTTTTAATTTTTTTTAGTTTAGTTATATTAGAGAATAAATGTCTTCATGTTAGACGGAATTATTAAGGATTCTATCTCAATTCAACTGAACTGCAAGATATTTCTGATTCTGAAAAATGTTTAATTTTGTGTAATTTTAGTATTTTTATATTTCTTTAATTTTAATATTTCTTTTTAAATTGATTGTTCCTAAAACAAGAGCGGATTTTCTTGAAAAGAAGTGAATTCAGACGAATGATGAAATAACTTGATTCCTCATTCGCTAGTAATACAGGAAAACGTTTCGCTAATTCACAGCATGAAAGTAATTCTTTAATTGGTTCAAGAGCTATTGAGAGAGGTCATTTTTTTCTTCTTTCAGCACATTTCAAAAAAAAACATTTCTTTACTGACGCCAGAACTGTTAGAATAATAAAGGGATAAGAACACATCCAATAGAATTGTATTCAAATCAAACAATTTTTTAAAATATGGTTACCATCAAACATCACACAATATCAAACTGCTCACAAAATTTAGGGGATATTGCGAAATGAATCTAATACATCTAAAAAACAGGTATTTGTTTATATTAATTAAATTACATCATCAGAGAAACAAATGACACGAGAAAGGAAGTTGTCTGAATATGCAAATGAGGTGCAGAATCCATTTATCGGGATTGAGCAGTATGTGACACATGGACGGGGTTAATATTCGCATGTCAAACGTGAAAAATGTGTCGTAAATTGACTGTTCAGTGAGGTGTATGGTCACCTGAGACTGCTACAACGCACTGACAGCGATGAGAATTGGAGAGGATCAAATTGTCCAGTAGTTCCAATAGGATTCGTGGCCACTCGCGCACCAGGGCAACTTCCAGCTGAGGAAGTGTTATGGGAGATGATTGGTGACTGGCAACACATCTTCCTAGTGCATCCCAAGGGTGTTCGATTGGATTCAGGTCTGGAGAACGTGAAGACCAGTCACCGCACTGGATTCCAGCCTCTTGCAGCATGTTGTTGACGAGATGCGTACGGTGGGGGCGTGCATTATCGTCCATAAAAAAATAGATCTCTGGTCGCAGTGCTTGGCTTCTCTGCCATCCACATTCACTACATAACATAACATAACATAATATCGTCCATAAAAAGAAAGTTGGCTCCAACTGCTCCAGTGTAGGGTACCACTATAAGCTGAATTTCATCCCGACATCCTATAGCACTCACCGTTGCACTTCTACCAACATGGAGGTCGGTACGATCAACAATGCTCATGTCTGCTCACACCATGATTTCACCTCCACCAAAGGAATGTCTTTCTTGTACGAAACTTGGATTATTTTGTGTCCAAGTACCAGCCAGAAACTGTTCCCGCAGCTCAGTCGCATTACTTCGCCGGTTTCTTCGTGCTATTAGCTTCAAGTAGCGATCATCTCCTGCAGGTCTTCTTCGTACTGTGCCAGTGTGTCTGAAGCGCTTCCAGAGTGAGCTATCACGCTTTGGGAGGTTCCAACCGCTGCTGCCACTATCATCTGTTTTTGGCGAGCTTCAAGATGCCCTATGACTATCCGTGCTTCAGATTCGGGTAAATCACGTTGCAGATGCATTTTCAGGTGACACACCACGCATCTACCACTTTTTGTTGATCCAGGAAAATTTACATAACCCAGCACACTAGCCTCTTTATACAGGGTTGGTGGCAAGCATGCAAATTAATGTTTTGCATAACATTTGCATATTCAGACAACTTCCATTTTCGTGTCATTACCTTCTCTGATGTTGTTCTTTAATAAATAAACTCAAATGCCTCTGTTTTTTGGGTGTATTTATTGCGAACAGTGTAGTTCTACATCAAACTTATAAGCACATTGAGAATATTAAGATTTTGTAGATTAGAAGAGCTCGAAATGAGCATAAAAGAAATCATCAATATTTTTTTCACCTCGTGATAAATTTACATTAAAATTACAAACAATACTAATTCTCTTAACAACTATGTTTTGGAAACAGAACGGCGTTCAACCGATAATTCATTAAATGAATGTTATTTCTACGGCGATTGACCATTGAGAAATTATATTTAAAACAAATTTAAACTATTTATAAATTTTTTTTCGCAAAGAATTCAATTCGTCGATGCAGTGAATGTTGTTTTGTTCAAAGATAATCATGAAAAATAAAAATGGATTAGGATTAACCATTATTACTTAATTATATACAAACAACCGATACTTCTTCCTTAAATCTTCTCTTTTATAATATATATTGGTAAACATCATCCAACCTACCAGAAATAAATGTCACAAAACTACATTTATTACCAGAAAAAACGAATTTTCAAGGAGCTAATTCACCGTCTCCTCTTTCTCAAGCCTTTTACATTATAATAATAATAAGCAAGATTCTTTTTATTACAATGACCTTAGAATATTATACTAACAATCAAAAAACGTAAATACAATAATAAGAAGGAATAATATTCTACAATATAATAATCACAAATTCTTAACCCTATATTAAAGTCTTCTTCATTGCTAGTATTATTATCAATTCTAATTAAGTAATTCTCAATTATATTCCTTTTTAAGTTCATATTGTGACCAGAATCAAATTTTAAAATATGATCACTTTTATAATCTTTAATGTAATGCTTCATTTTTATTTTGTTATCCTTTGTTATTAATTCCAAATCAAGAAAATTCAATGAGTCATTGATTTCTTGTTACATTTTGAAATGGATGTCTTTGTGTCTCTTGTTAATGTCACTGAAAAAATTACTAAATTGCCTTTTTGTCCCGAACCATAATATAAGTATATCATTAGCATAGCGACAATACTCCATTTTAAATTTTGTATCTTTCAATAATTTTTGTTCAAAAAAAATTCATATTTATGTTACACAACGACCCTGACAAAGGCGATCCCATAGGGAAACCTTTGACTTGTTTGTATATTCTATCTTGATGTTTAAAATATGTGTTCTCAGTTATTAGTTTTATTAATTCCATGAAGTTATCATAATCAATTTTAAGTTTCTAAAATCATCATAGTTTCATTTACAGCGATATTCGTGTACATGTTGTCTACATCGAGAGAAAACATGTAAAATTTCTTTATTACTTACTTTCTCCTTGATGGAAACTTCTTTGAAATGAGGACAATTCCGTCAACCGTTTCCTCTGTAAAGTAAGAAATTGCGAAAAGGTTGACTCGTTATTTCGACAAACCAAGATCTGAAAAGAACTGTTGCTGACTTAAGTGTAGGAGGAAATTAACTTCACTTACTCAGCAATATGTTAGAAAAAACTTCTCCTGGCTGATGATCGCCAACGAGCGTGAAACAGCTGTTCCAGGATGTCCCTTGTGAATAATTCGGTCTCATCCATTGTTATTAGATAAAAACATGTTTCAAGATATAAAAACACTTCTTTTTCACAAAACTGTAGTTCTAAACCTAACAAGTAAAATTGTATTTGTAATTGGCGAGATGTCAAAATTCTAAGCACAGATGATAACAAATATCCTCTAGGACTCATTGAAGCATTGTTAATTAAAAAACACAATAATAATATAAATATAACAGAAAACAGGAACTCCTAGGATGTACAGATTTACTACAGATTGATTTGTTATAATCTTTGGAAGCATTTATATACGTTATAGTGATGCAGTATTTTAATAACTTGGTTAATTTCTAACAAATTTTGTTTTTAACACCATTTATAGCCTCAATTTAGATAGATCAGTAAGATCCAAAACACTTAGAATCTTATTTATTAAATCTGTTTTTGCCCTACCGTAGTTTCAGCAATTCCTGTTTTATTTTTAAAGGTTCCTTCAATTATTGAAAAAGAACATAATAATTCAGTTTTGAAAAAAAAATGTGGAACTTCCAATAGATTCGATGATCTTCATTGATATCATTTGAGAAGTCCAATTAAAGATTAACCAAAAATAGCTTAATAGGAAAGGAATTAATAACACACTAAATAAAATAAGGTGAAAAATGGGAAAATATGGAAACGCACTTAAAACATGAAAACTAGAAAACCATAGAAAACCAATGTCGCGTATTCGTGGTTTAGAAAACTGAACTGAAACTATAAAAAGAATTGATAATGGTTTGGGTCTGATGAGTGATGTATTTGTAGTGATTATACTTTTTTAAAATCTGCTTTTCAATGCTAAGCAGATGTGTTTGGCGTTTTTATGAGACATCATCTATCACGAGAATCATTCATATACAAGATTTAGAACAGAGCTGTTCTACAGTGAATATATGGAGCAGAATATTAGAAAAAGTGGATAAGAACAGACTTAAAATTTAACAGTTTTCAATAACAAGTTTTGTATATTGTAATTTATAATCTAAACTTATTAAACGTTAAGGAAAATACTCTAATGAGGGATGAAGATTATATTGATGTTTTATTTCTATTAAAAAATTCCCATGTAGTGTGTAAGTATTTCAAAAAATTTAAAAAAAAACAAACAAATATATTTTTTTTTCTATCTATAATAGACTATAAGCTTCCACATTTTAGATTATAAAGTATTTTACTAATTCTAGATGAAATCCAGATGAGTAAAGAATAATTCTGATAGTTGCACTTTCCTTCTGTATAAAAGAGAATGAACCAATAAACTTATTATTATTACAAACCAATAAAAAAAAATATGTTTTATCTCCACAGAAAGAATCTGTCGATTAAGAGGTTATCTTCTTGTTTGGAATTGGAACAAATGTTTAAGGGAAAGATCAATGCGAAGGTATGTCTTAACAGAATCTAACGTCTGTGGCACCAATTGCATGCAAATCTTTGATCCTTGATAATGTGTGTACACTCCCAACACATATTCCAACTTTGTCAGCAAATGCTTCCCACCGTAACTCTACCGTTTGACACTGTTAATTTCAGCTAGGGAAGTATCGTTTACTATGACATGATGTGATTGAGCTAACCTCGAATCATCAGTCAACGATGACGGTTCCCTCTCGGTAACACTTACTCTATTTTTTTAAACTATATCAGGACAGATTTCAGACTAATAAATATTTGGTGGCTTAGGAAACAGAACTGAAACTAATAATTGGTTTGTGCTATTACGTTGTGGCTATCAAACTTCTTTTGGCAGAAAACGGCAGAAAATATTTATCTGTTAGATTAAACTCATAGAATCATGGGCAGTAATTCATGCTAATACTGAACTTCCAAGTGGTGACTTCGGTGTATTTGCAGTGAAGAAACTTTTTAAAATTAATGCTAAGCAGATGTCTTCGGCCTTTAGATGAGACATCATCTATCACGAGATTCATTCGCATACAAGATTTAGATCAGACCTTTTCTACAGTGAATATATGGAACGGAATTTTAGAATAATAAGTGGATAAGTATATCCTTTAAAATTAACAGTTTTCAACGACAATGTTTTTTCTATTGTTACTTATATTCTAATCCCATTAAACTTTAAGAAAAATACTCTGATGAGTGATGAAGATTATATTTCCTAATCTAATGTTTTATTTCTATTAATGAAATTACCATGTAGTGTGTAAGTATTTCCAAAAATTTTAAAAAACATAAAAACATTTTATTTATCTATAATAGACGATAATTATCCACATTTTACATTAAAAAGTATTTTACAGATTTTCAAATGAATCCAGATGACTACAGAATAATTCTGATAGTTGCGCTTTCTTTCAGTATAAAAGGGAACGAGCCAAAGAACTTCTTACCAACACACGTTTCATCTCTCACAATGATTCTGTGGATGAAACGGTTACCTTCTTGTTTTAGAATTGGAACAAATTTTTCAGGGAAAGATCCATGCGAAGCTCTGTCTTTACAGAATCCAAGGTCTATCACTATGACACGGTGTGATTGAGTTAGCCTCGAATCATCAGTCTACGATGACCATCTCCTCTCGGTACCACTTACTCTATTCTTTTAAACTATATCTTAACAGTTGTAATTTACTTTACTTATTCGGCGATGTATTTCTGTACATTGAGACCTTCTGAGGTTAAAACATATCACGGATATCTGTTCCACAATCATTGTTTCAATCATGAATTTTTGTACAGATTACTAGCACTATATTCTGAAGAGAAACAGGCTGCTACTCTTTTTATAGCGCCATCGCTTTGATAGCAATGTTATCTGCCATTGAGTCATAACAGTAGAGAATCAAACTGTATTCGGTGTCGAAAATCTCTCAATTTATCTATTCGCCATTGATATATTACGTCTTTTGGCTCGTTTTCTTTTGCGTAAGTTTCTACACACACACACATATATATATATATATATATATGCTATATAAGATATCGCTTTGAAATTTGGAACGCTGCCTAACAGATCAACAGTGTGAGTAGGTTAGCGAGATTTTATATCTACAGGATGATACATGTTCGGGGGTCAGATTCACTTTGTCCCCCCCGAACTTTGTTGTGTGGCGCCACTGATCGGTTCATCAAGGATTTTTGATTTCACATTGGATTTAGAAACATTGTTGTCTCTTTCATTTTATCCGAGAACATCATAGTTTTGGAGATACATGCAGAAATGTGAAAATCAACACGGTCATTTTCTACCCGACCCTCGACAATGTATCACCCTGTACATATGAAATAGTATTATTGTGTATTGTCAGTTGAGGTGTCGTCGTATCATGCGTAATTTCCGAAATTACAAATAAAAACCATGTGAATACAAGTACATTTACAAAACAAAATCGATTCCAATATGTGCCATAAATATGAATAATTTATTTCCAAAAGATCATTGTTAAGAAATAACAAGTTCAATGTAAATCGAAATGTTTCGCAAAGAAACAAAACCTTTTTATTGTAAACTAGTCGGCTACCCGTCTCTTCGCTCCGGAAGCCTCGCGTATGTAACGGAAAACAATTTGTCATTTAATTTGACACACACACAAATTACATCAAGTAAAATAAAACTAAAATTTTTTTAAAGTTTTTTTTTTTATTTTAATTTTTGATGTCTATATTCTCTCAATCCACGACTGCTTTTAGAATCAGCTTGTGAATGATATATTTTTATTTTTTATATAGATTAGAATGTAATTCTTGTGGTCTATTGCCTAAGACGTCTAACTTCGGAGCAGATGGTTGCATGTTCGATTCCAGTAGATAATTTATAGAAATTATTTCTATTTTTGTAAATTACAATAATTGCACCAGGACAGACAAAGAAATAAAAGATTTTAGTAATATAGATACACTTTTCAGTGGCTTTTGAGTTACAAATAGTGATTTCTCAGTATTCTACCTAATAGAAATAGTGATTCTTTTTTTTTTTTCTTTTCTTTTTTATCCAATTCCAATTGATACTTTTCAGTGGTTTTTGAGTTACAAATAGTGAAAATTATCTACTATTCTAGGCCATCAGATTGTTCGATATAGATACTTGAAGAAGAGATGTTCAGATGGACGTTGGTTGATATAGATGATAAATGAAGATCATAGCTTGTATCCGAAATTCTTCACGACAAATTGATTGTAACTATTCTTTAGAGTGAAGAAAACCAAATTCTGTTGAATTGTGACTCAAAGACATAAAGTTGTACGTGAGTGAAGACAACGTTTTCCAAATATATGGCAACTTTATTTAGAGTTTGTCCTTGAGCGTTATTGATAAACATCGCTTAAGAAGGTCTGATCGGAAATTGTTTTCTTGTGAAAGTAGATTGTGAAAGGAAGTAGATTATCGCAATGGTTCCATAGACATCCTATGGATGAAAACAAAATCTCCTTTGTGAGTTCTGTTATAATTTCGGTTTCTATGCGATCATTATCGAATAAACGGCATTTAAGTTGAGTTCCATTGCAGTATGCAAACTTGGGATTGATGTTTCGCAACAATATTATTGGAGATCCAATCTTCAATGACAAACGATGTTGAGGAATACCGCTGAGATTCATTGCGTTCAGATACTCGGGCAGATAGAGATGTTCGTGTGGTGGATTAACAGAAGTGTCAATTTTATTCGCACTTGTATGCTCTGTAGTCTCTCTTTGTATTCTTAGACTTATCATTCAATTGATGTTATGGACACTCTCATTTATCTTGGTTTATCAGCCGCATATTTATCGTGAGGTTTTTGACTTTGATGTGATTCTAGCTTTTTGAGTTACAAATAGTGATTTTTCAGTAATCTACCTAATAGAAATAGTGCTTCTTTGTTTCTTGACTCTTTTTTTTCCAAATGATACTTTTGAGTGGTTCTTGAGTTACAAATAATGATGGTTTTTGAGTTACAAATAGTGATTTTTCAGTATTCTACTCAATAGAAATACTTATTCTTTCTTTCTTGACTCTTTTTTTCATTCCAATTGATACTTTTCAGTGGTTTTGAAGTTATAAATAGTGATTTCTCAGTATTCTACCTAATGAAGTACTGCTTCTTTCTTTTTTTGACTTTCTTTTTTATTACAACTAGTCGGCTACCCGTCGCTTCGCTCCGGAAGCCTCCGTATATGTAACGGAAAACAAATTTTTATTTATTAAAAAAACACACACACAGAAATTACATCAAGTAAACTTAAACTAAAATTTTTCAAAAGTTTTTTTTTTTAATTTAATTTCAGATGTTTGTATTCTGTCAATCCACGACTGCTTTTAGAACCAGCGTGTGAATCATATATCTATGATATATTTTTATTTTTCATGGAGATTAAAATGTAGTCCTCGTGGTTTAATGGCTAGACGTCTAACTTCGGAGCAGATGGTTGCATGTTCGATTACTGTAGTGAATTTGTAGAAATTATTTCTATTTTCACAAATTACAACAATTGCACCAGACAGACAGAGAAATAAAAGCTTTTAGTAATATAGATATACTTTTCAGTGGTTTTTGAGTTACAAAGAACGTTGGTTTTTAAGTTACAAATAGTGATTTTTCAGTATTCTACCTAATGGAAATACTGCTTCTTTTATTTCTTGACTCTTTTTTTCATTCCAATTGATACTTTTCAGTGGTTTTTAAGTAACCAATAGTGATTTCTTAGTATGCTACCTAATAAAGTACTGCTTCTTTCTTTTTTGACTTTCTTTTTAATTACAATTGTTACTTTTCAGTCAAAGTCAGTTCACTTTTGACAGATAAGTCAAAAAGCAATATGAAGAGAGTTGTAGTTCCCATGGGCTAATGGATAAGATGTCTGACTTCGGATCAGAAGGTTGCAGGTTCGATTCCTGTCGCGGATGTTTCATTGTAAAAATTCTTTCTATTTTTCATTCTCACAGAAAACTGCGCCGGACAGACACACAGACAGACAGACAGACAGACAGACAGAGAAATAAAAGATTTTAATAATATAGATTGTTAATTTTCAGTCAAAGTCAGTTCAGTTTTGACAGATAAGTAAAAAAAAAACTATATGGAGAGAGTTGTAGTTCCCATAGCCTAATGGATAAGATGTCTGACTTCGAATAAGAAGGGTACAGGTTCGATTCCTGTCGCGGATGTTTCATTGTGAAAAGTCTTTCTATTTTTCATTCTCACAGAAAACTGCGCCGGACAGACACACAGACA
>JAFIDM010006722.1:7129-19491 GCA_023159025.1 Thereuonema tuberculata
AAAAATAAAATATCAATATTATTTTTCTTTTTGCATTGTTCAAAAACTAATGGAAAAACTGAAGGGGTAAAAAAGTTGTGAAAGATTTCGTTTTCGAAGTCAAATTCAAATTCTGGCAAAATATGGTTCGCGTGTCAACTTTCGCATTCTCATTTGATAAGATGAAAAAAAAATGTTTATTCAAATAGACAGCATAGAGCTTAAACTTACTCGTAACTTTTCAGCTTCTATAGGTACTTAATGTTTATTTAACGTGGCAACAGCGGGTTTAGAAGTTTTAAGTTCCCAACAAAACGAGTCAGCGCTTTAGTTTTTGAATTATCGTAGACCCAGCTCTTTAAATGCTACGTATTTTAAGTATTTTTTGATACCTAAGTCCTTTTTTATACGTCCGATATCTATACAGGATGACTCAAATTCCCTGCATAAACTTCAAAGGTAGGTCAGGAATACAAAAACAAACCATATTCATAGTGGAATGTATGTCCACAAACGCCTCCCGAATGTGCTAGAGGGCGCTGTTTGGCAGCACATTAGTTGGGCAGTGTGAGCCATCGTCATTTGAGACGTTGACTTTGTACGAGTAGGATGTATGGCTTCGCTAATGCTGACAGGGCTAATATGCACCTAGCCTATGGGGCAGCGAACGGAAATGGACGAGCCGCTGTACGATTGTTTCGTGAACGGTTCCCCAACAGACAGATTGTGCCCAATCACCACACTTTTGCGCGTTTATACCAGAGATTGTATGAAGTTGCATCATTCGACGGAAACAGGCATGATTGTGGTACTTACTGTCATATTGTAAGCATAGGGCTAATAAACATGGTGTCTACCTTACTTGTTGTCTTTTATTTCTGAACCTTAGTGTACCTTCTAACACTTTTGGGTGGCGTTTGCGGACATACGTTCCACTATGAATAGGGTTTCTTTTTGTATTCCTGACCTACCTTTAAAGTTTGTGTAGGGAATTTTGGATCACCCTGTATAGTCAATAGGATCTACTTATCATAAATGAATATACTAAGTTTCAGCTCCTTAGAATGCAAAGTTCTGCTTATAGTGATCACAGACACGCGCATTACGCCAAAAAACTGTATTTATTTATTTTTTATGTATTTATTTATTTATTTATTTATTTATTTATTTATTTATTTATTTATTTTTACTATAACGCTTTTCTTTCTCGCCTATTAATGAATATTCAATGGTTAAACTAAATATTTAATATCCTGTGCTCACTAGGATTATCATACATGTATAAAAATTGAAACAATCTAGTACATTCTAAAGCTAAATTGCTCTGTCATATAACATTATATCTCCTAATTAATATCTCGACTGCTTTGCTCTTGAAAAGTATGTAAATAATTCTATTCTTCCAGAGTACAAAAGAGTACAATGTTATCTTGGAGTTTTTAAGTTAAAGGTTCCCAAAAACTATTAAAAAATTATTTGAATTTGTGCGCATGTTAAGAAGGTTTAACGTGCATTAAATATAATATGAAAACGGAAAAAAATAGAGAATGCACAAATTCGTTTGCTTTCACGCCTTGAGCCATCATCGGCGGCAATCTGGGACAGCTGTTTCTTCCTTATTAGGACTCATCAGCAAGATTAAGCCTCGATGATCAAGCTCAGAATGCGTGGAAGCCTATGGTTCCTTCTCCCGAGCTCGGAAGTGGGACCCCAAAAAAAGCAAACGACAATAGAAAAATCGCTACAACCAGTACGGAATAATTAGCTTAGCCCGCTAAGCGCTGGGCACAAAAGACATTTAATAAAAGAATAAGCCAAATGCATCGGCGAAAAATTAATATATAAGAAGGTTTTGTGTATATAAATGTACCCGTTTGTATTAGTGCATATAAATGTACCCGCTGCGCCGTTAATTTCACGTAGAAATTTGGAGAAAATAGGGTCCTTATTTACTTATTTAGGGTTCCTAGTGTATCGCTGACGACGCTGTTCTGTGTTTTTGACACCTCTGTGATTTATAGAAATAAAACTTGCAATGAATTCTAAATTGATCTCCCCCCCCCCAAAAAAAAAAATCAATTTCTTATCTAATTTATACAACTGAAGTCATTGTTCAAATGTTCTAGAAGTGAAATCCGGTGAAGTCAGTTCTTTTGACACCCAGGGCGATTGACCAAACTGAATTCCGAAAAACAATACCGAAATAATAATAATAATAATCTTCCAAATAAAAAAAAAGAAGCGACAGTATCTTCATATCAAAAAAATTCATTGGTAATTTATGTACCGAAACCCAGTTTAACGCCCCATTGTACAGTATCATCCGTTTCCCTAACCCCATCTCATAAGGTATATTACTTATCCCCCCGTAAGGTTTAAATTATTTTTTTTTTTACCTTTAATCTATAAATTTTCTTTAATTATTTAATCGCCTTCAGACAGCTAATCTATTTTGTTTACATATTCTTTTTGTATCGATATTAAATTATTGGCTAGAAACTCAAAATAGAGGAAAATGGAAAAAAAATTTCTGAGCAAAAAATTTACCGAAAATAAATTGCTATTATGAAATTTACAATTTTTGAGAAAAACCCAAAAAAAGAGAATCTCGGATTTGCAATAGGGCTGGTGATGTTTCCTAATTCAAAAGCGATCACGGACTTACCTGCGAATTTGGAGGGCAACGCGGCTCCCAGTCCAGCCACGGTCAAACAAATAAACGTGCAGTAATGCATGGTGGGTCGGGGATGTGCTCGATGTGTCGTCGTCTGCTCAGCTGCCTCCGCAAACCTCAACGACTACCCGTGCGGAGAGAGAGGTCTTTTTAAAAGACAGATTCCGCAGACGTCATTGTTTCGGGGGCGCCTTCACCACGCCACCCCCTCACCGCTGTCAAAGTTTTATTCCTCCAATTAGCATCCAACCACTGGTGTAATAACACCCTTGTACCTCCGAACCCACTGATTTGTAACAAAAAAAAAGGAATTGGAACGAGTCGATCAACAAGTTACCCCAGAAAAGACGAAAATATACACAAATATGACTTCTAATAACTCAGTTTTGAATTATAATTCTGATTATCCGTACAAAATATTCTAAATATTCACTATTTCTAGATCTTTTCTCCATCCACAAACAAAATAAAAAATAACCTAATTTGTTTTCTACAACAACAACAATAATAATAATAATAATAATTCATTCATTCATTCATTTTATTTCATTTAGATTCTGTCATAGTCTTGTTAGGAAGCATAATAATAATAATAATAATAATAATGATGATAATAACAATAATAATAAAATTTATTAATTTGTTTCGGGTCTACATAGGATAAATTGAAGGATCTACTGTAATGCATACATCCGTATTTTACATTATTATGTTTTATACGCTAAAAACTCGTTTATGCGAATCGCGTTTACCCGAAAACTGGTTTATCCGAAACGATTTTTAGAATATTTTAAAAATACACAAAAACATTTTCCCGCGATATAATCAATATTTAATAATGTTCACAAGCGATTTTGTGATATCAACTATTAATAACATTAATAACATTGAAGTTATTTCTGTTATTTGGCGATCCGCGCTGGGCAGGTTTCCCTGGGGTTCTCCCGTTTCCCCTGCATTTCTCACACCATCCTTTCTCAGTCTTTCTCTCCGTCTGTCCTTCTTTCCGTGGGATAGTACAAAAGATCTTTCAGGTCGACGTGCTCGGCAGTCATGCCACCCACTTTCAATTAATCTACTCTAATCTAATCTATTTCTACTATTAATAGAGTTTCGGCAAGCAGCAAACGAGCTTCAAAGATTAGTATGATTGAGTACTTTAAACAAGAAATAGAATTTATTCCATACTGTAGGACCTATAATTGACAGTGCGGTTCCATATCGTAGTTTATCATATCATACTCACTGTAATTTTGTAATGTAAATAGCCTACATTCAATATATTCCGGATTATCCGAAACTGGTACCCCATCAAATTCGGATAAACCAGTTTTTAGCGTATTTTATAATTGTAGCTATAATTGATATTAAATTGTTTAACTTAAAGCAGAGACAAATCTAGTGATCAAAATACGATTCCACAGGTCGATCCGGATCATACCTTCCAACCAAAACAAAAAAACTAGGTCCTTCAACCACAAAAAAAAAAAAAAATAATAATGAGTGAGAGCCTCTTGCCCCAATGTTGCATGCTCCATTTTGCCATTCACCGCCCCCTTTCGGATTTACTTGTAAATGAATTATTTACAAAAAATTCTTAAAAGATTCAATTTACGATTTTCAAATTCATCAATATACCGGGTGATTCAAAAAGTACTGGAAAGTACTTGTGGTTTTCATCGCCCCAAATCTTTTAAACTACAGCTCATAAAAATCTGAAACATTTTATATAAAATCGTCAAACATATAAGAGTTATATTTTCATGTTATTATTTATTCATTATTATTGAAATTCATTTTATTTGCGTTCAAACACCCCCAGTATATCGAAATTATTATCAAAAAAAATTATTCGACTGTCTCTCAAAAAAGTCATTTGTCAGAATGACAAATTTTCAAAAAAATAAAGCGGGTTTTTTTTTTTTAATTAAACAAAGGAATTAATGACAAAAGTGTTTAGATTAAATTTTCCTAATTAGGTTTCTGTATCATTTGAATATTGGATCCAGACTTTTAGAGTTTAAATAACAGTTATTTAAATATACGGTATACGGTATATTGAGGGTGTTTGAACGCAAATAAAATGAATTTCAATAATAATGAATAAGTAATAACATGAAAATATAACTATTATATGTTTGAAGATTTTATATAAAAAGTTTCAGATTTTTATGAGCAGTAGTTTAAAAGATATGGGACGACGAAAATCACCAGTACTTTATGAATCACCCGGTATATAAATTTTAAAGCACGATATACATCCTCTTAATTCTCTCACTTATGCATTGTATCTCATTGAATTCATACATCCAACTTACGTAGCAAGTTAATTATTAATAACTTTCTTCTTAGCCTTCATTAAACTTTAAAAATTGGCGTTTAGGCACAGCCTTGTGGTTAAAGCGACGGCCTGTCACGAGACTGATATGTCGAAACCTGGATTCGAATCCCTGCGTGGATGTTTCTCTCTTCTTCATTGTTTGTTTCTCTTCATAGTAGGCAAGTCACCGCCTTTCAGGTGCGTCCTGGATAGTTATCCAAACGATAGCAGCATTAATTATCTTTTCATAGAGAGTAAAGCCCATTGCACATGGATCCGAAAATCGGACGGTCGGATCCACGAATCGGACGTATTCTCTTACACATGGCCACGAAACTCTCTCCAACGTTGTCTATACGTCATGTAACATTCAAATCGTTCGCATAGGCGACGTTTCGTGGCCATGTGAAAGAAAACACGTCCGATTCGTGGATCCGACCGTCCGATTTTCGGATCCATATGCAATGGGCTTTTCTCTATGACTAATGATTCGAAACATGGATCTGATAAGTCACGACAACAACAACTTTAAACTTAAAAAAATATTTAAAATCAACGAAACATTAAACTGATGTTAAAGGTTGTGACTTTTAACTTTCAGAACTTTTTAGACTCTTTCCTTTAATTAAAAACTCTAAAAATCAGAAATATACTAATGCCTTTCTAAAGCTCATCATAATTTTAAACTTAGAATCATTGTTGAAAAACTTGTTTTTCTTTTTTAACATTGAAAACAAAAAACTAACGTTGTTGTCCAAGATTGGAAATTATTATTTTTAGAACTTTCAATGTAAATCCAAAAACATTTTTGAATTAAAGTCGTAATAATTTCACTTATGGTTATGGGCCCGATAGCTAAATTAGGCGCTTAATTGCGAGCTGGAGGAGTCTGATTGATTCCCGGGGATTTTTCAGCGATTATTTCTCCTCGAAACTGGTCCTAAGGTCCACCCAGCCCTATCTAGAACGGGTACCTGATTTCTTTCCCAGAGTAGCCGGACGCGCTTTAGGGTGACCCCCATCCGACTCCATCTCAATCTCGAGTCAAAGAAATGTTGGGAGTCTTACATCCTCATGGGCTCTCGTGGGATATACCATACCACACAAAGTTTCGATTTTTTTATCCACAATAGTAATCAAGATATGGTTATTATGTAGTTGTAAACTCGAATAAGGGGAAAAAAATAACCACATCTGTTAACGCCATTATAAATATATTACAGAGGTGTTTTACGATATCTGTACATAGACTATAAATATATCAGTGATTGTAATTAAATCATTCCTATTCAACACTGTCTAGAGCAGGGTTTCTCAACCTTTTTTTACCCATGGACCCCTTTTCCCTTCATTTTTTTTGGTGGACCCCCTCCTAGCTAAAGAGTAAAGGGGTTATATTAATAATCAAAAAATAGTAAATGATTATGCTTTATTTTGAATGAAAACTAATTTAATGCAAATAAATTATTCTACAGTGGTAAATAATACACATTCTATACATTTGTAAAAAATTCATAATAAACTATTTTAAAATAAGTGTGATTCAATGAGATCTCTGTGGACCCCGAAGATAATTACATGGACCCCCAGGTCCATGTGGACCCCGGTTGAGAACCCCTGGTCTAGAGGGATATGTAGCAGTCCGAATGCAATGAAATTTGGTAGGGTGACATTTCAGGACATGCGGCCGACATTTCCGGGGGAAAAAAAAAAAACAACAGTCACCATTATGCCACTTGTGGCGCTGCAAGCAATGAAAACGCAGATTTATTTACATAAGCACATGTGAACTTGCAGCCAAGTTGGTGAAAGTGACCCCAACTGCTGGATGTCATTCGTATCGTTATCATGACCATCACCTTACCGGAATGCGCATTGCTTGTGAAGCTGTTTTATGAAAACATGGCAATGCCATGGCTTCACTTCGGGAAATCCGCCGTCCGAAGCAATTACGTCGAAGACCCTTGACTCCACAAGCTCTCAGGAGAATGATCATTCGTTCGAGGAAACTGGATGTCTACGTGGGTGCAAACCTATCACTTCACAAGTTGTTGAATATGTACCATTGCTATTATTGAAAAGTCAATGAATAATGTTGCAAGCTCCTGTAGTGATGATGAATGTCCCGGGGCCGAATCGCACGAGATTTATCATGTTACTCAGAACGGCTCAAAATTTAACTTACAGCTGTATTTCCGGTAATTTTATAATTAATTGTTTCGAACAGCGGTTAAGTGAAACCCCAGTAACTGAAACAGCGGATACTGTGTTTGTTTGTGTTTATATATATGATGCAAATAAATATATATATATATATATATGAGCAGGGCCGTTCCGAGGGCGAGGCGAGCGGGGCGGTCGCTCCGGGCGCCGCGGCAAGGGGGGGGGGGGGTCACGAATTAGGATTTTTTAAATAATAAAAAAAAATTTTTTTTTTATTTTTACCTCCGCAAAAAAAAAAAAAATTAAATATTTGCCATTTATAACTCTTAACAGAAGAAGAATATTGGAGTTACACACAAATTCAACAATAATATCGAATTTGAGACTATCGGAAAATTTTTAAGATAAGATGTTGAATGTCTGAAACTGAAGGTACTATCTAGCATAAATCTTGGCACAAAGTCATTGTTGCATTATTGATATGGGGAAGGGGGGGGGCGCCGTGAGAAGTTTCGCCCCGGGCGCCTGCAGCCCTAGGAACGGCCCTGTATATGAGGCAAAAGCCTGGAAAAAAATTCTGGAATCGATTTATCGTATGAACCCTTTCCCATTTAAACAATAACTTGACCTAAACTCAAGATGGAGGCCTGCAGATAGCGCCCCCTACCAAGTACCTATCTGTGCTCATTTTTTTTTTTTTTTTAATGTTTTTTAGTCCCATTAGGTATGCTTATATAAACTGCATACCTGTGTTATGTGACTGAGAGTTTACTATGTTAGTCAGTAAATTAATTCTATTAATTATCATTATTTAATTTAATTCTCCCATCCACACATGAGAGATTAGACTTCGTTTTATTTCTTTAAATGTTATTTTTTCTTTTTGTTCTAAGTTTACTTGTTGAAAAACTTTATATTTTACATAGTTATCCAATCTATATCCAAAATTGTTACTGATTTTATCTATTTGGAAAATTTTATTCCAGTTGTTTCTTGTTTTAGACTCATCATCTACTATTTTTTTTTCTTTTTATTTCAAATTAGTTGTTTATTACAGTTTTATAAATAAATTTTTCATTTATTTTTAGTATACCATATTTTTTTCTTATACTTTGTTGTTCTTTTTTTGGTTTATATTTGTAATTTGTATAAACGTTATTAAATATTTTCATTGTTATTTTGTTTATGTTTTCCATTATTAATGGTATATACAATGGATGTTTCCAAATTTTAACCTCATATATTAATATATTGTTAAATGTTTTTACGTAGTAAAAGTTTCCATTAATATTAAATTTAAGATATGAATAATATACACTATATTTAGATAGTTTTGTAATGTAGTTCTAATAATTTTTTATTATATAGTTCTTTTATTCTTAAAATAAAACTCCTTTAGTTTTATTTTAAAATAAAACTCCTTTAGTTTTATTTTAAAACATTTTGTTAGCAAAATAATAACAAATTCGTTCATTATTTTGCTAACAACAGTCGATGTGTGTTACTCTATTCCAATTAATTTCTAGACCTCCCTCATTAAATACTTTTCCAACATGATCCATCCACTTACCGATCTTTCCCCTTTTAGCTTCTAACAATGTGATGAACCTTTCTTTCTGATATTGCAACGATCTAATCACGTAATTCAATGACTTCTTCGTCTATTTATATACTTACAGAATCAGGATCTAATTGTGATTCAGAATTAGTTTTAAATATAAATGTTGCAGATCATATTCCCTTATATCAGTACATGATCTAGAAACTTTTCAAAGGAACGCCCCCCCCCCTCTTTGATCCAGAATTAACAAAAGTCAACTTCGGGAAAATATAAAAAGAAAAAAAAAATACTTGCTTCATTTGATCTAAAAATAAAAACAAGTAAATATGTAAAGAGTCGTAGATCATCATTCAAAGAGTACTTAGGGTACAGTCGATATGTTTCACTCAAACCATATATTGCATGCAGAAATTAGTTCACAGGGACAGAGGATCCAAATCTTTTGGAGACATTACTGATATTTAATTGTAAATTATTGACTGCGCATGCGCAGTGTTACTATTCCATTTGAACTTCTTTCTTCTCTGTTTGTCTCTCTCTAAGTGCATTATGCTAAGTGCAACGGCTGGATGAATTCCCTAAAATTTAATGTGATACTTATTAATAGTTAAAATAAAAGAATGATAATTTTGACAATGGCAATTCCCGATTGAGATAAATTGAAGCAATATTCCTGCGAATTAAAACGGCTCTTTTCAATTTGGATATCGACTCATTTTTGTAAATAAAGCCATTCTACGAATCTCGCAAATATCTCGCATGAATTACCATGAGCATCGCCAAGCTGTTGATTTAACAATATGGATTCCTAATTAGATGTATGAAATACCATAAGCGTCGCCAAGCTGTCATTTGAGAAACATGAATTTCTAATTTGCCTGACTACACTGATTAGGTGGTAATAGTTAATAGTTACTGTTGATATACCAATTCTAGAAAATTAGGCTACAGATAATCTATATTTTTAATCTATATATAGTATATATATATATATATATACAGATAATCTATACATTTTTTAATCTACGTGTTAACTCAATCAGTAATATGTATTAAATTCTCAAATATTTATATTTATGCTGACAATGTTCTTCTTATCTCTAGTGATAAAAATCAATTAAAAATCAATCGTCCTCCAAAACGACTTAAATAACATAACTAAATGAGCAATAAATAACAAAATAAATTAATAGTAAAGTTATGATAATCAAAAATAAAAATAAAATCATAAATAAAGATTATTATTTTTTACTTCATAGCTATAACTACAGCAAGTTGCATCTCAACGCCATGGATAACAACAGTCGCAATTGCATAAAATTGAATTCGCAACTCATCAAAAATATCTAGGTCTTTATCTGGATGAGAAATTTACTTGGGAAGTTCATTATAATTTTGTTATTAAAAAATTACACGCCTAAACATATCTCTTTTTTCACATAAAACATTTATTCCCCATTAAACAGAAACTGATTATTTTCAAATCATTAATTGATTCGGTGCTTGACTACGGCATTGAATGTTGGATTTTTGTAAATAAACAACAATTGCTAAATATTAATAAATTAATATGAAAAATTCTAAATAATGTTTACATCAATTTTAATAAAAAAGGTTATTGGAAAAAAAAAAAAAAAAAACAATGTTAGGAAAAAATATAAGATCCTAACTATTAAAGAAAGATTTATTTACAAAACAATTTTGAAAAATATCTTTGAAGTAAATAATGCAAAAAGCAATTTTAACGATGGAAAAACAACTAGATACAATTGGCTAAGAATTTTCAATATTACTAACTTAAAAAATAATTTTGGTCAAAGATTGGAAAATCAAATTAAATAAAAATATTTAGTCAAATAAATTGGGAAATAATACAGGGAGATTCACGGAGATATGCAGAAACTTCGGGAGCTCATTCTACATGTAAAAGTAAAGAAACAAAGTTATATAACATAGGTCCGGAAATGCTTCCATAGCGAGTTACGGCTAGCGAAAGATTTCGCCCGTAATTAGTACCCTGGGTGAAATGAAACTTGCTGTAAGTCTGGGGAGCGAAATCAGTGGTTTCTTATGGTTGTTGACCTGAATAATCGAATGAACTCCCTATGTTTGTAAGCGTATCCCGCATGGAACCTATAAAAGAGGGATCGCGAAACAACGTTTTTTCCGTTTGACGTACAATAACGTTGGTAAAGTAGGTTAGACACACAAAAGTTTACAACAAAATTTGTAGAACATTTATATATATATATATATATATATATATATATATATATACAGTAAAACCCCGTTATTACGCTCGTCAAGGGACCATGACCTACAAGCGTAATAAGCGGGATAGCGCTATAGACGGGAAATGATTTATGTGATGGGGAAAGATTTGGACACCATTTTACAAGTGTCATACTTGATTCTGCAGTAGATATACTGCAAATATGAGCTTATTTCCTATTGAAAAAAAAATCTTTGATTGTGGTTTGCCGTGTGTTTGTGTGCTACTGTTATGAATTATGACATTTTCAATGCGGTTCAGGTAACTATTAACGTTAATTGATACACCACTAGGAGCAACACTAATATATTTTCGGAGCACATTTAGTGCATACTTTACTTTTTTACGATTGCAACAACCCTTCGCTGCATCGGTAATTGCATCCCTGTTTTTCATTATTGTTCGCAGACTGGAGGAGGAAATTCCTACAGATTCTGCGAAATCCTTCTGACTTCTGTAGAATTCTCGTCGTACTTACGGAGAATTTGCAATTTTTCACTTATAGAAAGGGATTTCCGCTTCGAAATCTTGCACTAACTTACTGTATCACAGACCCGCACTTCAGAGTTCAAAGATTCCCTCCTATCAGGGAAAAAAAAAAAAAGAATCTTTACAGGGTTACATTTCTTTTCGATACAAAATTTCCGATATAAAAAAAGCGCTACAAGCGGGATTTGAAGCGTTATAAGAGGGTAAAAGTATACAGAGATTTATAGAAAATTCCAGGGACTGTATAAAAGGAGCGTAAAGAACGGGATAGTGCTATAACCGGGAGCGTAATAACAGGGTTTTACTGTATTTATATATATATATATATATATATATATATATATATATATATATATATTGTAACGGTACCAGGGGTCGATTGGTATTTTGGGGTATTTGGTTAGTTGTTGGGCGCCAACCGAAAAAGTCCGTTCGGTAAAATCCTTCTCTACCCCCTCCAAGGTCGCTACATGCCGGGTTAACTAGCTTCAGTCTATTCGGGGCCTGGGGGAGCCACATTTCACGTTCCCGGGTAAGAGGCAAAACACACTCACAGCGCAGGTTTAACTCAACAATTTTATTTGACACTAAAAATAATATATCACTTAATTTGAAGGTAACAATTATCGATGAAGCTATGGCTTATAACTTCCTGAGATTAAATCACCAACGCACTGAATAACTAAAAACTCGCACTGCTAAAACTAAACTCCCTTCACTTAATGGAACTCTCCTTCAACGGCTTGTGTTGCACTAAAGGATTTGCGAAGCACTAATTAATTGCGTAGCACTGAATAAACTGCGTAGCACTGAATAAATTGCGTAGCACTAATAAATTGTGTAGCACTAAGTAAATAGCGTAGCATGAATAAATTGAGTAGCACTAAACAAATTTAACGGACAC
>JAFIDM010006723.1:0-19490 GCA_023159025.1 Thereuonema tuberculata
TGAATTGTGCGTTACCACACAGTTTGACATGAGAGAATACTGATCAAATGTTTTAATTTCCTTCATTTTACAGCTCAGGAATACAAGAAAAAAAATTGATTTTCAGTAATTTTTGTTTTTGTTTTTTTTGCTTTTTTAGGAAAACTTTTTCTACTCTCATTAGCTCTAGTCAGCAGGAATTTCCTATTGGTTGACATTAAATTGTCTCATATGCGACATTAATTCATGTAAATACAAGATATAAAATGAAAACAGTATGTTTCTTGAAATTCTAAAAGTAAAATATAAAGTTCATGGATTAAGATTCAAAATATCCTCACCTACGCATTCAATTTAGCGGATCGTAAATTTACAATATGTAAATTACATGATAAGATAAAGTAATGATAAAACAAAGAATACATAATTGTTAAGAAATAGGAGAATCTTCCATCATGCACCAAAGAAACAAAACATATTAATGCCTAAAGGTTGTCAACGAAGTGGAGTTTGGAACGGCCGTTTCATCGTTCTCACGAATCATCAGCCAAACTTACCATTTGGATGACAAGCAATGAAGGCATGAACATATGTGGAACCCATATCCGCACTCGGCTGTGAGTTCCGAGAGAAACAAACAACAAAACAAAAATACCTATTACTTAACAGGATTTAAGAAATAGGCACTCAGCCATTACAAGTTATATAACAGTTAAAAAAAAAAAGACGTAATTTCCTAAATACCGGTCAACTTTTCAAATCTATTCAAAACTGCTTAAATAACAACACAATGGAATACACAAAATCAATTATTTATTACAATGACTTTGGTTGCCCACTATAATAATTTTTATATATTATATGGAGAAATGTATATTTTGATAAATGTATATTTTAAAAATTAATTACTTAACAAGTTAAAACCTATCTGGTTTATTTCCTAATTTATTTGTCCAAAATCAATAAATGATCATTGTGATTACAACAGAATACCGTTAAGTGGGATTAAATTTGTCTGAGGTTTTTTTTTTTCGCTGAGGTTTAAATGCCCAAATAGATGTCTAAACGTTTTAAATTCTTCTTAAGGCCAAAGAAGAAACTTTTTCACAAAAAAAGAATAATAAAAAGCAAAGGAAAGTGATAAAAACAAAAGCAAAATTGTTCGCTAACTAGAAACTTAAAGTGTCTTTTCTTACAATTATGTAGATAAAGATAAAATTTTATCTACATAATTTTTTGGTAATAAATCTTTGAATCTTATAATATTTTAAAAATACAATGACGACAAAAGTTTTGTAAGTTATTGATTTTCAGGATGTTACATCTCTTGACTCCACCAGAAGTTTCTACTTTTCTTTACTGAGCTGACAATGAAACAGTTCTCTATTCTTTAATAAATGACTTCCATTGAATGTTAATTCATAATGGCTACTCTTTGTTCATTAAGTCGAGAACAGCAGATTCCACATCCAAGCCTCATTCCATTCCTTTTCAGGACAGATATACTGCTGTTATTGTTTCTGTTATCGGATATGTCTTGAATATCGTTGCGATCTTTGATTGAGCCGTTCAGTGTTTCTACTCTGAGCAGACATGGATATACCAGATCCTACAGGTGTACCAGGGCGTACTTCAGTTGTATCAGATGCTCTTACCAATACGTTAACTCGCTTGTGCCTTCTCATGTTGTCGTCGGAGTGCTTGTGTCGCTTGCTTTTCAAGTATTTGTGAAATCTTCACTAACCATCCCAACATGTTAGGCCAACGCTGCCTCTGCCTTGTCAAACTTTGTTCAAAGGGTAAAGAAATCTTACTTATCTTTTGCTGTTTTTCTAGATCTACTAGAGTTACCACGCTCAGCGATATTTCCACAAGATGTAGTCCTTGAAAGAATTTGACGTTTACTTTCTTTAAAATCTTGCTTCCTTTACTTTTTTTTTTTAAAGTCGTAAAATCGATGCCAAGGAAACAATAAATTATTTTTACCGTACAAAATCTTCTTTTCAGAAGAAGCTTTCCTAATTTTTTTTTCCTTTTTTTTAGAATTAAAAAAGAATTAAACCCGCATTACTTACTTAAGCCGCTTAAATCTATTTTTTAATTCTATTTAAAGCTCGCGCAAACATTAAGAGGATTATGAAGTGGATTAATGAAATTCCTTTTTTTAACATTTCGGTATAAATCCATGTTTACGTTATACTGCTTATCTATGGTAATTTTTGTCATCTTGGACAATGAGAAAATATAAAAATTAGATCGTCTCCTGTCCTTAAACATGTATGCCAAGTATCATTCGGCAGCTCAAATGTTAGTAGAGAACGACACAACACACCAACTAGCTGATTTGATAAACCTCACTTTTCTAGGAAAATATTTTGACATATCATCCTAATCCATAGGAAGCATAAAAAAGTGGAAACTATTTATCGTAATTTGATAACAGTATTTACTATTTTTTTTTAACATCACTCTTTATAACAATCTTTCTACGAATGACAGTTTTCTGGAACCTCAGCAGATTTCTGATAATGACAGTAAATTAAAGATGGCTAATAGAACTTAAGATATATATTATTAGTTGTATATAAATGTTAAATCTAAACATTAGGTAAACAGAAAGTTGTAATAAAAAATGAAAGCATTAAAAGGATGATTTTATTTTAATAGCGCTTAATAATTGTTTTTCTGAAGTCATTCGTCTTATTGCTTTTACATCTACTGCATCATGGCATGCTAATTCCGTATGCATTGTTTCGATTTTTCGCATTTATAGGATGGTTCCAAAATATATCTGAATTACTTCAGAAATAAAAAAAAAAGTTCATATAAAGTTAGGCAATTATCCTGTTGCTGCTTCAAAAATGCTTAAAATAGCTATCATGGGTCGGATTGTAGCCGTGTTCCGTGCTTTGGTGGATATTTCAATATGTCAATTGGTGTGGAATAAACAATCGCTTCCAAATGACCCCACAAGTAAAAAGCTAGTGGATTTAATTCAGATAATGTCTCTTCCATGACATATTCATTTGAATCGATGATTCAAAAAGCTCTTAACAGAACGGATAAAATGATCACTAGCATCACTTTCTAGGAACACCACTGTTCATGAAATTTCTTTTAATAACTTAGTAAATTTTCACTAGCCTGGCGATCATTTTGAGCATTTCGTATTGATAATGATAAGCAGATAATTACTGGAAAACAACTGCAACTCGGAAACAAGGCGAATCAGATGTATGTTTACCTAAATTTTATATATTATTAGATCGTAAATCCTTTCCTAAAGTAAGGATATATAATGAAAGAATATGTATATGAATGCAAAGTGACTGGATGTATTAGGATAATAAAATAAAGTACAAGAATTTTACTTTAAAAGAAATAAGTTTCAAGATAAATTGAACAATATATCAATATTTGAAATTAATTCAGATAAATGTTGTTCTGATAAATGAGAGGAGACTGAACTGTAGTTCACAAGCTTTGTAACTTATTTCTTTACATGATTATTCGGATAAAGCGGTATTAAATTATCAGATTTGGTGGTAACCAAGACACTACTCTAAATACAACAGAAGAAATAATAAACAATTTTAATTTTTAATAGTAATAGCTGAAAATCTCGTCCATTAACTCAAGTTTCGAAAAAAAAGGGTAATGTCTCTGATTTTGAAACAAATTTCTTGATAATTTTTTTTGAAAGTTTTTCAAAACTGTTTACGTAAAGAACAAATGGTAAATTCTATCCTTCCATACCTTTGCCTCGTTTTCCACTAAAGTTTCTTTCATCGAACACAGCAATGGTAAACAACAATGGATTGCTTCTATTATTATGTCGTATTGAGACCAAAAGCATCTCTTTGTTTACTAAAGAGATCATGGTTGATTTCAATTTCCAATTTTGTCTGCAAGTATTCATTTGCATAAACATGGTTTCGAAATAATGGAGATGTTGTTTTGATTTCATATATTATTGCCAGATGGTATCACAATCTGATTTCTCAGCAATCTATTTCTGTTATTTCATTATTTTTGTAGAAATGTTGATCAAACTAAAACCAGTACAGTATATTTCAAATTCTGCTAAAAATTTACAAAAAATTACAAAATATTCAGAAATCTTGAAGAGCTTTCATCATACACCAATAAAAAGTTACTTCGAGAACTACTTTTTATTTTAAGTAAAAAGATCACCATTGCTGTTGGCAGAGGTCATGTTATATCCCATAGTCCCAAAAAAAAAAACCCCAAAAATGACTGATGTGGTAAAAATATTTTCACTTCTGAAAAGCGATTTTTTTTTTCAAATTTCATTGTTTTTAAATTTTTATATATTGTTGTTTAACATTTAAATATCGCAATTTTTACTTTTCATTCTGCATAGGAAAGTTTCTGCATATTCAAAGATAATATATATTTACAGCAATTTCTTTGTGAAAGTAGCATTTTCTTTGAGTGATAAGTAATGTTGTATCTTCAATAAGCAAATAATTAACTTACCACCTTTGCATTAGATCTTAAACAATTAATTATGGATATTAAAAAAATATAGTATATAACTTACTTTAGATATTTCCTTAATATTAAATAAATAACTTCAAGTCCTCTTGGTTATCACGGCTCTTAATTAATTGTTTAAGGCCTAATGCAAAGCCGGTAAGTGAATTATTTGCTTCTTGATAATGCAAGCAAGGTAAATTGCTGACTTAAAATTTGTCATGAGAGTCAGTCCATCACCTAACGCTTTCAATATTCTATTTAACTCATGCACATTGACCAAAAGAAATTACGAACCAAAATATGCATGTGTCATTATGGTACGACGGATGTTCTGTTGGTATGAACTGAGTTGATCGATACCAGTAGAATAAGATGTCAGTGGATATTTGAGTGTCGTAGCCGACTAAGTGAATCCTGCAATGTTCCACTTTTTTCCCAGATGTGATGACCTTTCTATGAACGATAACGCAACTGTCCATCATGTCAGAGTAAGAGTGGTTTGCTCAGCTGAAGGAAGACTTCTGTCATCCTTCTTGTTATAAAGTACATCAAAATCCCATGGAGCATATGTCCAATATTCTGCAAAGGATCGTAAGGCGTTAAGTGCTCTTCTACCAACAATCACATAGTTGCGCGATATTTTGATTCAACAGTAACTATCTTAAGCACTTCAGACATCTCTTAGAATTAATGCCACGCAGGACACGGACTGTTATTTATAGTAAAGGCTCGTAATACTGGACAAGATATTGTGCAAAGTTTTTGGCCAAAGGATGAATTGCAGCATTTTTAAAATTAATCGTGTTTGATACTTAATAATCCCCATAAGTTTAAATAAATAAAACTCTTCAGACATTGTCCCGATTGGCAGTTAATATTGTAGTTCACGAAACCAATACGTTTAATTGAAATTTAATAGAAACACCTGTATTGTTTACGTTATGGTTACGATTGGATAATAATTAATAGATTTATAACTAAAAATTACAATTAAAGCACAAAGGTTGAAATAAATTATGTATCAGTAACGCATAAAAAAATATCAGGCTTCATTTGTCCACGAAAATTACATATTTAGCTTGTCAGAATTTTTAATTAAGATTTATTATTTTACTGATGTCGACTTCACAAAGGAATATGAATGACATCTTTAATAAGCTAAGCATCCGATATTTAAAAACATGCGTAAAAGTATTTGCGGTAATGATATTGTTAAAAAAAAATACTGTCTCAGATTTTAGTGTATCATTCTGATACTTGGCTTTTTTTATTCGATGACAAAGTTGCGATCAGGCCCAGAGGACCGCGCAATGCAACTGGAGGGTAGGCTCCAGTGTTTAGAAACTACGGGACAAAGTTGAGGACGGGGGGTCGGCCCGTCGCTCGCCCGCCTTTAACTCCCGGGAAAGAAATCCGGTACCCATTCTATAGAGGGCTGGGTAGACCCTAGGGCCCGTTTGGAGGAGAAAGAAGCGTGGATAAATTCCCGTCCTCAACCGAGGCCGGGAATCGAACCCGTTACCTCCAACCCGCAGCCAAGCGCCCTTACCCACTCGGCTACCGGGCCCACATTAGATGACAATAACTGAGTTTTGATTAATAAATTATTAAACAAGTTAAATAACCCTAATGGAAGAAAAACGTGTCAATGTCCGTTAGCAATCTAACAATAAGAAATCTGAACAGTCTTCAGAAATCTGAAATATTTTAATAATAATAATAACAATTTATCTCTCAATTTCTCTGGCGATGACATCATCACTTCATCTTATCGTATTATGCAGTGATAATGACTAATAATATTTTTAGGATATTCATGTAACAAAGTTTTTGTGTTAATTAAACTTTTTAACGTGCAGATAAAAACTAATTAAACATAAGAGACCATAATGCATTCATTCATTTTTGTTTTCTTTGCCTGACGAAAAGTTCGAATACTGGAACTTGAAACGTCGCCTTGTTCTAATGTTAATTGTTAACATTTGTGCATCGTAGTCTCTAATTAAACTTTTTGTGTGTTTTTAGCGACCCCATACACACAGTGTAAAGGGGAGAAGCTTTTAAGAGGTTCTGTCCGTCTGTTCTTCCCCAGCCCAAACTACATGTCGTACAGATTATATGAGTGATACCTTATTAAAAAGTTAGAGGAACAAAGATGAGTTCCACTGCGCGGTCACTTCATGTCTCACAGGAAATGGAAGTGAGCAAAAACCAAACATTTCTCCACCTCTACAGCCCAAACTATAAGTTGTACGGACATGAGTAATACCTTATTAGAAAGCTTATGACTTATAGAGGGGGGGAGGATATGAGTTCCAGTCAGTGGTCACTTTCTGTCTCACCATAAGTTGCCAAAAATGAAACATGTCACCACCTCTACAGCCAAACTACAAGTCATATTAAACTTACATGCGATTATAAGTAATTATCACATTTCTAAGTTGCGGGTCACATTTCTAAGTTAACACAGAAGAAGAAAGATGAAACATCCATGCTCTCGACCGGGTTTTGAACCCGGGTACCGGCACACAGGCCGCACTGCAGACCGACGCCTGAGACCGCACGACCACGCCGGTACAGCTTTTAAAGTTTTATTTATTTTCTTTTTATTTTCACATCTCCAAAATAACTGGAAAGGGTTTTCTGGTTTTAATTTAATTAAGATAGCGACAATTTTTTTATAGGCTTTTTTTTAATATTTGTTTTTGCTTGAAAAGGAAAAGAGTGATGGGTTACAGATATTTTAAAGTGAGGTTCAATGGATGTAACTTGAACATCTTTTAAAAAAAAATTCCTAAAGTTCCTTTATGGTGGTTTTCCAATTTGCTGACATGGGGTCACAAAGAAGAGGGAAATATTCCCAGAAGCCGCGGATGATCCCACCTGCCAGAAAGTCATTTTAGATAGAAGAAAATTATTGGATCGAATCAGACTTTTATGATCAAAGACCTGGAATCCGACTCCTGAAAACTCTTGAGTCGTACAGGATCTCTCTGAAGTCAGTCCACTTACTTGAAATTGTCTCTTTCTTTTCTAAAATAAGGGAATTTAAATGGAAAAGTAATATTGTGATACAGTAGTGTTTGTTTAAAAAAATTCTATAGATTTTTCAATTAAGGTTTTAGCAAAGAACGCACTTACAGTTAAAAATATTTAAATTAGGATTTCTCCTTTTATCTTTATTTGGATTCTAATTTATCTTTTCTCTCGTAAATAAATTTACCTTTTTTACCCTAAAATCCATTAAAAATTACCTAAATATTGTAAATAATGTGATTGTTAATTAATCAATCTATATACTTAGTCAACAAATATCCAATTTTATCGAAACAAAGTAAAATTGAAGATTTAGTTAGATTCTAAATTTTGTCTAATTTGTTCATTTTTATTAGGTGTAAATTAGAATCATAACTATAATACATTAACCGCCGTAATCTAAACTCAGGAAGTACGAATTTCAAATAATCCGAATTTCAAATAAACATTAATTTGAAAAAAAAAAATGTACAAAACTCAGATATAATGCGTGTTTATTGTGTCTCTTGATTAAATTTAAATTTTCTAATAAACTAAAATTAAAATTTTAAGAGCAACAAAGAAGGCATCATAAACCTTTTTTAAAACCATGTTGATTTTCAACTGAGTTTCAACTGAGATAACTCAGAAAAAGCTAATAACAACAATTTCCTGTTAGCATTTCAAAAACAAGACATTAAGGAGTTTCGATGATTTTCAATTGTCCTTCCTCTGCTGCTCGAAACCATACTGTAAAAAACGAGTCTTAGTCCCAACTTTGTTGATGAACTCAATATCACATTAGTGGTTGGTCTCCTCTATAGTAACTATTGGTGTTTTGGTCATAATCGATATTTACAGATATTTGAAGTCGCATACATATTTTTATTAAATAATAAATATTTCTAATTAAATTTGATAATAAGAATTTTTCATCTCATTTTTTCTGTATTTGTATTTAATCTAGCCCTCCCCCTGTGGTCTCAGCACATTTTTTAAAAGTTTATTACTATAGGAGACACAGAGCACAATTGTAACCACAATAACAATCAGTACTTTGAAAAGGGCCCACCATTAATGTAGTGTCACGCCGATCAGCAAAGCTATGTAGAACAATCTAACCCAAGTGTAATTTCCCAAAAATTTTGCTTTTACATTTATTAATTTCGTTTATAAATAATGAACTCAATGTAAGTCGAAGTTCTACTATTACATAGAAAGAATTGGTCACTCAATTTATTAATTTTATTATTATTATTTTCATTTTTATGTTTAAAAATGAAATCTGACTTTTTCTAAACTTCAATTCTTTTTATCTTGGGAGTTCTGTGAAAGGCAGAGGCTGAGTTTCGTAACGAAAATTATATGGTAATTCGTAATTGATTCTTTGATGACAAAGACATATTTCATCATAACATTTTATCAATGGTTTTTTTTTTTTAAAAATAAAATATTTTACTTACAAGCATTCAGTATTAATAATCTGGTTTCTACTTTTTTTTTTCCTTTTTTAAGTGTAATTGTGTTTTTCTTTACTAAAGTTACCAACTAGAAATTCAGAGACCTGCTTGTGGCGACAAAATAGCAAGCGATATTTTTATAAAGTAATTATTTGCAATGAATTTAGATAATGCAGAAGCCTCTGTGTAAATATTTGAAACAGCGAAAGCGCATGAACTTTGCATTTGTCCATATTCTGGTGTGTCATTTTTGAAAAGATTGTATGACACAATTGTCGAAGCAAGCAATTGTGTAGTGGGAGTTGACCTACTGTAAAAGGTTGTACTGTATAGGACAATTAGCAATTGCATAGAATTTTAATTTTTAATTATTTACATCAAAGCTTTGGGTTTATTTTGAGGAGTTACAATTAATAAGATGTAGTAAACAAGAAATAAAAGGCTCGTTATTTTTTTTATGTAGTGACCTTCAACTCTAAAACTGAAACAAGGTAAAACTGGCCTGTCATCTTCCGATTATGCTTATAAAATAAAATAAATCTTTTGTTTTGATTTTTGATAGTTCTTTTATTTTGTTGTGATCCCACTGGCGGGTGCGTGAGTAGAATTCATTACCTGGTTTCGCAATCTGAGCTTTCATCCAGGGTTTTGTCTGCCTGTTAGAGGCCATAAAGAGGACGAAACGGCCGTCTCAGACTTCCACTTAAAATGTTAGCTTTTGATAATGATTTTGGTTTTCTTTTGTGTTGTATATTTGATAATGGGGACGTTAAAATTTTATTGTAGAATAAATATTTTATTCATTAACTTATATTATTTTTTTTTATTCATTAACTTATGTTAATGTTTTTTTATTTGCAGCTGTTTACAAATTGGTTCGATTTTTAACAAAAGTAAATAGGTTTCTTCAAACATTAATACCATCTATAAAGGTTTCACATATAGGTTTCATTCATTTCATATATTATAAATATTTTTTTCTTATCTTAATCATAAACAGACAGTCATTGAACAGATAGTTTTCGGCCTTAGCTTTTAATCCATTGATCGGATATGTATCAAAATCAATCCGGATCTTCCTTATCCTAAAATCATTGACCTAGCTTGAAACTTTCAGCTTTGTTGGATGTAGAGTTTCAAGTTACAGCAATTCGAAAGACATCAATTCGCATTTTGACAGCTTTTTCTCTTGCTTCTTTCCTGAAAAGATATCTAACAAATTAATAATATCTTCCTTGTAACATCTACGTCCAAATTTCAGAATTCATGACAGTTTTATTTAGCTTATCGTTATCAAAAACGAACAGACACGCGTATTTAGACTTAATTTTTTCTCTCCTACTATGAGGCCAAAACTAGAATACCCTAAGATATAACCCTGACTTTATACCCTGCAGTATAGACATGTAGAAGATGAAACTTAAAAAGTTTACTTAGAAAAATCCCCAATAAAAATTGCATTTTGGACATACTTTTTAATGCTTTTATCTTTCACCTGTCTTCTTTCAAATGTTTCCGTGTTCTGTTCAATTTTTCATAGAGAAAACTTAGCAAAATAACGAAGTTTAATGGGTCACAGAAGCAATAAAAATCCACAGTGTTCAATGAAAAATCTTGAAGATAGTGATCTTGACACCACTAAATCTTGATACCAGCTTGGATATATATTTTTAGATCTCTACATTTGATATAAAATTCATAAATACAGAAATAAGCATATTTTGATATAGAAATAAAAGATAATATTTACATTAGATCTCCGTATTTGATTTTTAGAAAACATATCGCTTATACCTGTTTGTAAAGAATTAGTTTTAGCTAGTTCAAATTTTTTCCTAACCATTTTGTCCTCATTCCACTTTGTAAAGAATTGATTACTATGTATGATCGTGACTAGTGTAGTATTAGGAGACCTTACAGTTCTTTGCTGTTGAAAGCCGACAATAATCCTTAAACACTTAATAGGCTATTAATAATAATTATCGATTAATAATAATTTACTTGCAAAATATAGTTGTATGCAGTATAAAATTATAAGTTAAACTTACATTTAATGTAATTCAAGTTTGATGTATTTAATTAATTCAAATATGGGGTGATGCTATATTTATTACTTTTATTTCCATTTCACAGTATTCAATTGTTAATTATAGGATCCTTCTTACTGAAGTGAATGTTTCATTAAGGCCTATTTTTCTGATGCGCAGTGGTAAAACGAAACTGTAATTCTGTCATTGCTGTCACCTTAACTTAAATGAAATCTTTGGTTCTTATTGCAGCCGATTTGTTGATGTATTAGTCATTTCAATCTTAATATTAGCCTAAGATGAAATCAATCCAGAGCCCACTTGATAACATGGCCAAAATTACTATGAGCTCGATGAAGCATTTCAAACATTCCTACGCATTTCATGAATGCATTACGCAGGCGTTGTCTCGAAATACCATTGGCTTGAGCTATTCTCTTTAAAGTGAGCGACGGGATTTATAGTTGGCGCAGCTGACAGCAAAATTACACTGACGACAGCAACCACCATCCTTCCTCGTGCGTCCAAAGTAAAGGACGGGTTTTGGCCAGGCTCTTATTATGGTAGCAGCTGGCATTCCCAATGTCAAGATAGCTGTAGGTTTCATTGGTGGTTGGAGCCACATAATCATGGCTAATATATAGGGAAAAAAAAGACACTCTATCCTCCTACTAAATTTTGAGAAACCAGGGAGTAATATTTTTTCGCTACAATTCAAGAAAACAATGGAAGAAAAAAACCAAACTAAATAATGTATGTTTTTTTTTTAAAGTTTATATGTTAAGAGTTTGATAAAAGCTATTTACCAATAGTTTAGTTTTTAATTTTATCCAATAATTAATTTAGAAAATTAATCTGTAAATTGTCTACGATTTTAAAAGGGAAATATAAATGAGAATTGATATTTTCTTTCGTAATTTTAACATCAGTATAGTCCATTTTAAATTTCTATAGAATCATTGTTTGATGCCTAACATTGCTACTTAGGTGTACATTTTTTTAATAACTCACCATAATAGTGAATTTAATGAATCACTAGTCATTCTAACGGGGACCTAATACAAAGAAACCATTATTAGTTATCTACTTCCCCCTTTTGTTAATATAAATATTTTTTTTTCATTTTGTTAATTTGAATGTTATTTTCAATTTTTATTTTTTTTAATTTTTGAAATTTTTACATTACTTAACCTTAAAATTTAAGCAATTTAATAATTTGAAAACAACATTCTCCAAAGAGAATGCTGTATCAAAGCTTAAGAAATGTTTGTATAAAAAGAGGATTGTCGATTTCTTCTGTAATTCTTCTGAAATCCTTACTGATTTCGTACAAAAATCACAAAATCACAATCACAAAACTCCTTCTAATGATAGATTCGCCCAAAATTAAATGGAATACTGTAGTGAATCAATTATTTATTTATAAGGAATAAATAAATATTATTATTATTTTGGTAAAGCTTTAATTGTATTTAAAATAATTGGAGCGATGGAAATTTAAATATTAAAATTTTGTTGTGACGTCAGAGTCTGATTGCAATAAAATGAGAGGAGCGAGCCTCAAACGGTGTCGTCTTCGTCTTCTTCCATTTTCGATCCGTTGGTCACGGAGTTCCGTTGTTCTCATTTTGGTTCGAGAAATTATTCTTGTTAGGATTAACGAAGTCAAGGTGACTTCAGAGTATTAAACAGTTTTGTATTAACGTTGCGAATTACTAGAGGTCGTATCCATCGACTAATGAAGGAGTGACGTGGGATTCGTCATCGAGAGGCGAACGTCATCAATACGTTGGAATGAACTGCGGCGGGAGGTTCGTTTTGCCATGCGAAGGATTCGTCGAATCGGCAGAGATGTCTTACCTTCAACAGCGTAGAAATTAAGCAACGCACTCAAATTTACTGTGAGTAACGAACTTTTATTTATTCATTGTCCATTGAGGGATACTGAAAGAAGAATTGAACTTATCTAATTGACAAGCCGAGAAGTTAGTGGAAAATACCACACGTTAACAAGAAAAGGCGGAACAGTGAACGGAACTTAATTATTAATTATCTAGTCAATATTTTGAGAGAACAGAAGTAGCGGAAATTATTATTAGTTACATTTATAAAGCAATTCAAGTTAATGAAATTGAATCGTGAGAAATATACAAGTGAAAAAATTCTGGTTATATTATTAGGCTCAACTAGAAGTGAAGTAATAGGCAACTATTTAAAAGATAAATTATAGTAGATCAAATTATCTATTGAAGGGAAATTTAAAGATAATTTGAAACGGAACTTTAAGTTATTCTAATTCGAAGAAATTATTTGACGTCATTTAGTGCGACGCAAGATATTAAATAACTAAAGGAAATTAGTTATGTACTTTGAAAGTGATTATTATTCACACATGGAAAAGCCTTTCAGTTAGATTCATATAAGTGAAATGGGAACATTATTCAATTAAGTCACACAAGTGAAAAAGGTGAACTATTGAAGTACAATAGGGAAAGCAGTAATTGTGAACTTTTGTGGAACTGTTGTTTCCTGAATTGGAAGAACTATTATAATTAGGCGACAATTTCTAAATATGAAATCTTAGCATTATTTATTGCTCTGCTAAAACCAGTAATTGGGATTTGGAATAAAGTTCAAGCTATTAGTAATTATTTTAATTATTCAAATTAATCAACTACAATCAATTGGTTGATTGATTTATAGAAATAATTTCAAAGCTTAATAATATTAATAGTGGAAGTCACACTTCCTACATTTATTCCACCAAAAATCCCACAAATACATTTAAATTCGTGTCTCATTGGACATTGCTTTAGAAACATGTGATCTGCAAATTGTATTTTATTTATTTATATTCTGAAAATATATAAATATTGAATATTTTATGAATAACTTCAATCAGTTTGGAAAAGAAGTTTGGGAAAGAAGAATATTGACAAAATTTCTTCATTTCAAAAAATTGTTGATTCTAAGTTAGAATATTAATAATATAATAGAACTGTAGCCAATGGTAGTAGTCGTTAACTTAACAATTTCAAAGTAGCAAAATTCGATAATATCGTATGAGTCATATTATAAAATTATTAATATCTCTTTTCTTTCAATAAGGTGTCTGCAAAACATCTTCTGTAATCTTCTTCATATCAATATTCTTGTCTTTTTTCAATTAAAAAATGTATTATTCAAATGCAAACTAATAGTTTAAATAATAGTTTAAATGAAATGTTATTCAGATTCAATAAAAAAAATATGTCTTTCCAGAAAAATTTTAGAATCGATATTTAAAGATTAATTATAAATTTAGAAAAGAATACTTCTAAATTCAGCTAGAAAAGATAATTTCCTTGTATTTTGTAAACTGTTGCAAGTAAAATAAACATTGAAGTATCTATAAATACAGAAATGGATATTTGTACTTTAAGGACTAGTACATGATATAAATTTCTTTCCTTAAAGTTTTTAATAATATAACCTGAAAAAATATGAAAAATTAATATTTCAAAATTCTATGTTGAATTTGCCAAGGAAAATAGCATTTTATCTTTGAAGATTTTTTTTTTACTAAGTAGATTTATATAATTTTCCTATATAATAATAAAGTAAATCTGGTAATGTTAATTAATGGTTATAATTAGGCTATAAGCATTGTGCTCATAATTAAGTAAAATCTGGTTTACTTCGTTATACGCTTCGCATACAAATGTAATTTACTTTTATCTTAATTTTATAGAAATCAAATATAGTTTGTAATAGTCGGATGTGCTGATTAGAAATTATTTATTCTATTGTATTATCCCAATTAAATGGTGGACTTTTTCTTTGATGAAAACAATTATATCTAGTTTCAAGATATGATTTTTCTCTAAAGAAATGTAGAATATAAAAATGTAATCTCAGGTAATAAAATAAAAATCTCGAAGTTGTAGTGTGGTCTGTGGCTTGAGGAAGAATGGAAAACATAATTCTACACTGTAAGAAAAGAAAAGGGGGCCTGTACCTGTTTCATAATTTAATGAATACTTTTTGAAGAACGGTGTATTTCACATTCATATTTTAGATTTTCTAGGAAGTGGTCTTCTTCAAAGAAGAATATCTCGGTTCCAGAATGAATTCCTTCAAAAAGAATAGATTGTTATTCTTCATCGTTCTTCCATCAGGCGTTTTCTCTTCAGGAGATGGGTAAGAAATATTGAATGAATGAATGAATAATAATGCACATTCAAAAGAGCCAACAGGATTTCTGAAGCTGAAGTCAGTTTTGGGAAAATGTGTTTTAGCTTTGCATTGTTATTTGACATTTGCCAAAGATTCGATGTTTTAAAGTTACAGATTGTTGTTAACATTAAAAATTTCTCAAAGGAAAATTTGAAAATTGAAGAATAGATTTTGCAGAAACGTAGTAGTTTTTCCACTTTATCATTCTGAGTGGCTAAGAGAACATTGGAATATTGTTGTTTTAAATATGTTCAAATAAACACTTCAAGTAAAAACTTCAAATAAAAACTTTAAAGTAGTTGAAAATAATCGAATTTTTAAACCACATTACATATTTCTTTAAAAATAAACGTTTGTTCATACACTGCTCACAAAATTTAGGGGATATTGCGAATTGAATGTAATACAACCAAAGAAAGAGGTATTTGAGTTTATTTATTAAAGAACATCATCAGAGAAGCAAATGACACGAAAATGTAAGTTGTCTCTGCGAATGTGATGCAGAACTTTAAATTGCATATTTGCCCACAACCCTGTAGAAAGATAATCGCTGCTGGATTATCTACACTTTCTTGGGTCAACAACAAATGGCAGAATCGTTGAGTTTCACCTGAAATTCCCCCTGCAACGTGATTTACCCGAATTGAAGCATGGAGAGTCATAGGGCGTCTTGAAGCTGGCCAAACACAGATGACAGTGGCAGCTTTGGAACCTCCCAAAGCGTTGTTATTAGGAGACTCTGGAATCGCTTCTGAGAGACTGGCATAGTACCAGAGCAGGGCCATCCACATGCCACCACTGCAAGAGATGATCGCTACTTGACGCAAAGAGCACGAAGGAACCGGTGAATTACTGCGACTGAGCTGTGGGGACAGTTTTTTGCTTCTACTAGACGATGGGTGTGTACTGATACCGTGCCCAGTCGACTCCATCACGGTGGACTATATGCCCAGCGACCAGTGGTATGCATTCCGTTAACTGCTGAATATCGTTGAACCAGAAGAAGGTGGGCTGAAATGCATGTTCCTGAAGAGTGGTGCACGGTTCTCTTCAGTGACGAGTCAAGATTCAACCTGCAGCCTGACAATCGTCGTGACCTGATCTAGAGTGAACGTGGAACACGGGAGATACGTGCAAGACACGTGCAAGAAAGACATTCTTTTGGTGGAGGTAGAATCATGGTGTTGGCAGGCATCAGCATTGGTGGTCGTACCGACTTCCATATTGTTATAAATGGAATGGTGAATGCTGTAAGATATCGGGATTAAATTCTGCAACCTATAGTGCTGTTCTACGCTGGAGTAGTTGGGCCAGCTTTCTTTTTATGGACAATAATGCACGCCCCCACCGTGCGCATCTCGTCAACAACATGCTGCAAGAGGCTGAAATGGACTGGCTTTCACGTTCTCCAGACCTGAATCGCATTGAACACGCTTCGATGCACTAAGAAGACGTATTGCCAGTCACCAATCATCTCCCATAACATTCTATCGCTGTCAGTGTGTTGTAACAATACACATTGCGATGTATGCTAGGTAACCATACATCCTACTGAACAATCAATGTACGACACATTTTTCACGTTTGACATGCGAATGTTAACTCCCGTCCATGTGTCACGTCCTGCTCAATCCCGATAATTAATTCTATATCTCATTTGCATATTTAGACAACTTACATTTTCTTGTCATTCTCTGATGATGTTCTGAAATAAATAAACTCAGATGCCTCTGTTTGTTGGGTGTATTATATTCATTTCGCAATATCCCCTAAATTTTGTGAGTAGCGTAATACAATTTTCTGATCCTCATTTAATTTAAACAATTAAATAATTTAATAATATATTTTGTTACGCCCAAAACTCAAGTACAAACCTTTATTTTGCATAGAAGATGCCTTGCATTTCCATATATTTATTATTAACACATTCTTTGAAAAAAAACTTGACTGTTTGGACTTAACTTGCAGACTTTCTATTGGTTATAAAAATTAGTTTTTAGGAAAAAAATTTTGTATCTCATTTTTTTTTAAACACACTTTAATCTACTTACAGTGACCTTTTATATCTTACGATCTCCTTCTTATTGTCTCTTTTTCAGTTAAGAAGTTTTATAAAAATACAAGGAAAATCAGTGATATAAATTCTGTAAAAGATTTAATTAGTTATTCCCAAGTTAATTAAGATTTTTTTGTTTGTTTATTAAACGAATCTCTTTAATAATCTAATGCTAACAAGAAAACAAATTGTTGATAAAAATCTTTTAACGTGCTTGTTTTAAAATTAAATATTCAACTATTAAAAACACATTACAATTAAAATAATCTAAATAATTTAAAAATTATCACTACGTTTCAAGCCATCAACCAGACATTTTACATGAAGAAATTAAACACATCAAGAATGTTTTTCAAAATAATGGTTTCCACATAGATATTCTGAACAGATACATAAAAGGTTTTTTTAACTAAAATGCGCTATAAAAAAACGTATTTCTCCCATTGTAGATGGTAACGCCACAAATGTTAGCAATAATAATCCTACTAAAAAACATTTTGTATCTATAACATATGACGATAACTTGTTCAAAAGATTAAGACCAATACTGGGAAAAGCCAATATAGGTTTAGCCTGTAAACCAAAAAATACCATTAGAAATATATTAGGGAATAATAAATCCAAGAATAAAAGTAGCTTATTAAAAAAGCAGGATACCATATACGGCATACGTTGTAAAAATCAAAATGGGAATTACAACAATGGCTGCCTATATATTGGGCAGACCAAACGATGTTTGGAAAAACGGCTAAATGAACACGTTTCCGCAGTGAAAAACAAAAACATGGCATATCATACGGCCTCACATTGTCAAGAAAACACTTCATGAGCTGGATGTCAAAAATCCTATTGTTTTTGGCAGCGAACGGGATTTATATCTACGAAAATTCTATGAATCTGGTTTAATGAAGCTTAAAAAGAGCTATAATCACCACCAATGTCCTGGAATATGGAATGTGAGATTCCATATCGTATGGAATATGGAATCTAAAATTCCATATCGTAAACAATTAAGAACAACAACAACAACACCACAGAAAAAAAAAAAGGACTTAGCTCAGCAAAGCTTTTGCATCTTCTTAACACTAGGTGCAATCTAGTTTTTTTTTGTTTTTGTTTTTTGTTTTTTTTTCTCCTCTCTTTACCTAGAATTCTAACGGATGCGCACAGTGGTTCCGCCGCCATACTAAGGTGGTCATAACTAAGAACTGCTTTATGGCTTATTAGAAACACAATGAAACTTAAATTACATAATAAAAATCATTTAATTATATAAATAATAGCAATTAAAACAATAAATAAGCATTTAAACAATGTTGTATTGTTTCGCATGATATACGACTTCGACATTTGGTCAGAGCCTTTCTGTAATGCTTTCTTTTTACATTATATATCGGAAATAATATATCCGTTATCACCAAAAAACATTAGAAGCGTTGGATGGATCTGCTTATATCTGTAGCATCCACATTTAAGGATAAGAGGATTTAACTTTTGTATATTAAAAACTTCTTTGTAGTGTTTCTTTTCGATAAATCGGCGCGTGAGGGTGACAAAAAAATTCCATCTTAAAAAAATTAGAATGAAAACACTCAATTCTAATAATGGCTGTTAATCTGTTAGATAATCACATGAAATATAATACAAAAACGCACAAGACTGAAAGCTTACTGATCTGTTATTCGACATTGAGATACCGGGAATCCAAGACAGCCTAAAAGTAAATTTATAATATTGCTACCGTGCTTTTGTAAAGGCTCGGTAGCGGAGGGTAACGGAATGCGACTAGAGCCAAGGTAATTTAAAAACCAAAGAGACTTTATTATATAAGAACGGTGGTTATTTACAAGTAAAACGAATATCGATAGGATTCTATGGAAAGGCTGTCTTCTACGCAGTCCTCTTCCGGCAAGCGTTCGTCTCAGGGTTCTTCCGGGGACGGGTGCTGCACTCACGGCTTTCGTTAACCTCTAGATGCCTTCCTATCGGTTGACGGTCATCTCAGAGTTCTTCCGGGGACGGGGGCTAGGATCTCGGCGTCGGATTTCTCTCACGATGCCTTCCTAACGCAACGACTAGCGGTCTTCACAGGTTCCTTACCGGGAATGGGCGCTGTCGTCTCGGCGTCAATACTAGCGAATGCACTGGGCTTGGCTTTAACAAAACTTCACTCTGGGCGGCTGCCCCAAGGCGTTCTCTTATCCTCTGCTTCTCCAATGGGAGGTCCGGCTGGGCTCC
>JAFIDM010006724.1:0-19488 GCA_023159025.1 Thereuonema tuberculata
ATCTTTTACAACTATCTTACAAAGCAACCAGTTAAGGAAAGAATTAAGATCTACATTGATTAGTTACAACTTACGAAAGTAATACATATTTTATAAGGAATTGAAAATGAAATGAAAAAGAAAATACTTATATATTTATTAATTTTTAATTTTATAATTTAGAATTGCTCTCTTCTCACTTTGTTATTTATAACGATTTTGACGTAATCTTTGGGTAATTCTCGTGACTTTCAAGTAAAGAACATCAAATAAAAATAAAAGTTTAAATTGTTATATTTTTAAATTTTTGACGTTTAAGGAAAAATTTTGATTATCTAAAACTGGATATACAAAACATCATTAATAATGTTGATATTATAATACTTGTTGAAATTAATGTAAATTTAGGAGAACCAGAACTCTTGTCAACTTAATGGTTTTAATATGATTTATAAAGTAAGAGAAAACAAAAAAGATGGTGGTTTATTGGTTTGCTATGAAAAAACGTATGTTATAAATAGATGAATATTGATACAATCACCCATGAAAATTAAACATGCACTGTAAGTAATAATACAAATGATTTTGAAATAACTTTATAACCATCTAGTACTAATAAAAAGATTTCTTCAGTTAATTGCAAAATATTTTAAACTATCATCGTTCTATTGTGAGAACCATGTAAATCAAAAAACTAAAATTTTACAGTAGGCACCAAAAACTATTTCTTTATGTTACTTTCTAAGTAATGGCGTTTAGTTGGTTTGAACATAAAACAAATGATGTTTCATAAAAATAGAATAATTCCACAAAATTAATTGATTTACAAGGTTTTCACTCTTAGTAAGTATGTGATATCCGAGGTTTTCAATGTAAACATTGATTTACGTCGTTTCTTTCTTCCCGACTAGAGCGCTTAAACGATCAGTTTTACCAACTTTTCGCATTAAATATAGGTGACATACAACATTTTTCAACTGAAACTGCAATAAAAAAGTTTTTGAAAAATTTTGACTTACGTGGTTTTCACAATAGGACGATGCTATCTTATTTGTAATCTTGCAATGAATTTAAGATGCTGAAGATATTTTAACAAAACAAAATGAGAAACTAGAGCAGCACACGACTAAAAAAACGAGACGGCCGTTCCAAATACCTTTCGATAATTGAATTAGAAAGGCATTTATTTACTCATGGGCTGCTCTTGTTTCTCATTTAGTTTTATCTTATTTGTAACTTATGCAAAAAATTGTGCAATGCTTATAGTGGGATACATAAACATTCATATATTAGACGATACAATAAATCCTCTTGTTCAGGGCTACTTATACAGATTTATCATACTTTTGGCTAAACATTCAATTAACAAACTCACATGGGATATGAAGACAAATATAACTATCTCAAAAACATGCATTGACCATGGCTTTGCTAAAGCTAATGTAGTTCTTTTTATTGGAAACGTTACACAGACTGATATACCTGATGATTACATGATAATGTTACAAGTGAGAAATTTGAAGCAAAACATAAACCCAGATAGAGAATCAAATACCGAACCAAAAACCACAGCTTCCTATAAAATTAATGAAGAGAAACTGCCCGAAATATGAAAGAACTCCTAGAAAAACATATCAAATATAACATTACGAATCCTAATAATATTAACAATCTATTAAAGAAAAAAATGGCGTGGAAGAAAAGACAAACATATAATTAGAAAATCCCTTAATACAAATAGTTCAATCCCTTATTATAAGAAAAAAAAATCTTAAGAATAATTTAATAAAAAAAAATACTACGAAAAAATAATAACAGAAAGTAAGAATTATAATAAGTTTCCAAAATAAAAGCTTTAATATCTTAAGAATATTTCATTGTTAGCTTTCAACACTTTTTGAATTGGGAATAATCAATATAATTTCTAATAAATATCATAATCTATCTAAGAAGTGACTCAGTAACAGATTATACTGCGACCCCTGTGTATGAGATTAGGCGAAGGTTCCTTCAGAAAGATTTTAGATCTAATTGTTACTTCTGGAACGTATACGGGATTTGCACGTGACCAACGAGAAGTTCCTCAAAAGATCTAAAGCATACTTTCTTTTAAAATGTTTTTTTTTCTTTAAAAATATTAATTAGTGAACTTTTGTTTTAAACAGCAAAAATCTTATATTTCTTCGTAATTTAAAATATCTGCTGAAAATAAAACTTATTTTCCGTTACTGAGAAAAGTAATGAAATTCGCATTAAATTACTGAAACAGCTTTACATTCTAATAGTTTTAATGATATTTAATCCCTAACAAATGCATTTCAATATTTATAATTTCGAATGTTTGGGTTGTATGAAATTATATAATTTTCTGGCACTAATTTACTGACAAGAAACTAATTTGAATTATAAATATAAAAGTTAGATTGGTACTAATTGTTACCGTAGAGCGTCGATTATCCGAAACAATGCTTCACGGGGGGTGGGGGGATGTAGTCTGATATTTCGTAGGATAACTGATATTTCGGATAGCCGATCATTTACGAAAAAATTGTTCCAGTAACATTTCCGCATACCATAGCAGTGATGAGTAATTTGTTTGCCCGAAAACCGGGTGCTGACATTTCTTTCTTAGAAACTATGGATTTTGTTAGCATTTTCTTCGAATACAGTCCAGTTTCATTTGCGTTGTAGACTTTGGTTTTTTTGTAACCCTCCTTATCAACGTTCTTTTTTAAAAGACTTTTTAAAATGTACAGCTGCTTCAGTAGCAGCCGACAGTTTTTAATTAATTTTTTAAATTTTTGTCTACTGGAACACCTTCGGTTAACCTATATTTCGGTTGATTGTTATTCAGATAATCGATGCTCTACATCAGTGGTCGGCAACCTTTTGTTGTAAAAGACCAAATATGTTATGTGGGGATTACTGCGGGCCGCACTTGAGCCCAAAATTTTAACAACCAAAAAAAAAAAAAAACAAAAGCGGAAAATCTTACTTTAACAACCAAAAAAAAACCGAAAATCTTACTTTAACAACCAAAAAAAAAAAATTCCAACTCGCGGGCCGCACCAAAACGCTTCATGGGCCGCATGCGGCCCGCGGGCCGCAGGTTGCCGACCGCGGCTCTACAGTATATGTGCACATAACGTCTCATGAAGTCATCAGAGCAAACAGACAGACAAAGTGACTTTATGAGCATCATGTATCTTTCTAGCAATTGGAATAGAAATGCTTATACAGTAGAGCCCCGATTATCCTCGGAATTGGGTGGCAAGGCTACCGCGGATAGAAAAATCGCGGATATCCCGAGAAATCACTAAAAATGAAGTCTAAATACAAAAAAAAAAATATTTCACCGTAAAAACTACGTTTTGTTATACAAAAAAAAAAAAAAAAATCCGCGAAACTATTAAAATTATATATAGTACAGCAGAAACCTTTCTACAGAGCAAGAGCCTGCCATTCATCCACAAATTCCGAGAAGGCCTATAGGATTACGATGCATAATAAACCTGTCAGTAATTTTCGACCTTCGCACTGTAGGGCCTATTGTACTTTTTCTGTTGTTGGCGTGGATAAAAATAGGTTTTTTTTTGAGGTTGTAATTAAAAAAATTGTTCGTGGCACTCGCGAATAATCGGGGCTCTACTGTATTTCAAAAAAGGAAAAAACTTTTTTACAATAAAATAAACCAAAGAACGCACATAACTAAACAAAACAAAACACAAATTCACTGAGCTATTTACTTATTTACGATTTTTAACCGATGCAAAATGCTTTCAAGATTATTTAAGATAGAAGGTTGGCTCCGCAGCGAAAACGGTTTCTATTGGCTAGCGCAATTACGTCATCTGGATGAAAGGTTGGATTGCAAAGCACTCCGATTTTTAGTGTAATACCCAATAACTATTTCTAACTCAAATTAGTATTTTTGAAGTATTTAAATTTTCTCCCGATTTTAAATATTATTTTTGTCAACGATAATTTAGAAAACAACTGGAAAAAATATAGAGATAAAATGAATTTTAATTTTCTTTTCATCTCTAACGGTAAAACAAATTTACTTTCCTTAAAAAAATATCTTTGTAAATCTTAATGTATTTAAAACAGAAAGATTTCATTGACAAAATATCGTATCTAATTAAGAAAACGTTAAGTATTTAAATTTTCAACCTGTTTTAATAATATTTTTGTCAATCACTTGCGATAATTTAGAAAACAACTGGAAAAAAATATTAAGATAAAATGAAATCTTGTTTTCTTTTCATCTCTAATGGTAACACAAATTTACTTTCCTTAAAAAATATCTTTGTAAATCTTCAATCTTTGTAAATTTTCATGTATTTAAAAGAGAAAGATTTCATTGACAAAATATCTAATTAAGAAAAAGTTTCCACTGTTAGGAAATTCAAAGTTTTTCTAGACTACGGTAATCCTTTACAGAATATAAATAACCTAAACTCTCTTTCAATGAAAATGCAGGGATTATTCATTCAAAAATCAACTAAATGAAACTGATGAAAATAACCCAGGTTCCGAGCCCTACACTTTATTTTTTTTTCCATGATTGACATAAATTAAAGTGTATATAAAGTATCGGAGAAGAACTCATAAAATAAAAATCTTTAAAAGTTCACAGACAGAATATCATTTTTATTATTTAGCTAATTTGAAAATATGAGAAAATAACAAATTTTTTAAATGGTGAAATGAACTTTAAATTATGTTAAACATATTTACAACAAACAATTTAATTGATGAATATTTCTAACATAATTTTAATGTTTGTTTATTCCTTTCACAATTAAATCAGCAATTTATGATAACACAGGTAAAACATCACTTATTTTTATAAAATAACAAAAAAAAAAAATAAATAAAATAACTAACGAATTTCATCAACTTTTTCTTTATCTTGCGCGCAGTCTGAGCCAAACATCAAGGGTAAATTCTGCTGATGATTCCTAATACTTATGAAACAGCTGTTCAGGATTCCCGTTGATGTTGCCTTAGTGTGCGAAGGCATATTTACTGTCCAGTTGTGATTTTTTTCTTGATTTATGAATTATTATGGACATAGTTTTGCGTTATTTTTTCAATTTCTTTGCTAGCATTACATTTCTTTAATTTCCATTGGTCTTTATTGAAAACGAAGTCAATATAATTAAAAACTAATTTTATTTTGTAATATTTGATAAAAATAACAATGAAATTTATAATTTCTTTCTCAGTATTATGTTTGAAAAGTTCCTTTATTTATTTTGATATCAGACCGCTGATAAATTTAATATTTCAAATATTATTTTGCTAATTTTTAAAACATTTTGGAAAAAAAAAAAACTCTATTTATTATTTGAATAGAAAAGAATTTCCAAGTTGCAACCATTTGACGTGATGCTCAAATAGAAAATATCGCGTTGTCTACTGACCCCCCCCCCCCCTTCCGCTTCAAATGGTTCTCTTTCGTTTCAAGTCTTTTCATTGGTTTTCATTGGTTACTGCCTCCGGCTTTTAAGAAATATATAATTCAGTTGATTGATTCAATTTAAAAAAAAAAGATTCATTACTGTAATATTTTTCTGTTTTTTTTTTTAATAATAAAAATAGGGCTTATTTTTTTCTTCGTTAGAACTTAAATTGACATAAACAATAAAAATAAATCTTGTTTTGCACTCAACGCAGTCAATGAAGCAGTGATTATAAATAATTATGAGTAAAACTGCCTTTTTTTAAGTATTTAAAAATAAAAAAAGAGAACATCTATAGTTAGTGAAATAGAAACGTCCATTAAAATCTAAAAAATCTGTTTCAATAAATAAACATAGATATATACAGGGTGTTTCTAAATTCATAGAACAAACTTTAAGGGGTGGTACACTAAAACAAACAATGTATGTCTGCAATTGTTGCATTTCCATTCTATGATAGGTTGAGGATCGTTCCAACGAAAGCAGCAGAGGTGTAGGAAAAATGTGAAGCAAACCACCGCATGGGGAATTTTACACCAGGAGCATTACACCCATTGCATTTACAGATAATTCACGCATTGAACGCTGAGGATTATCCTCGGCGCGTAGACTTCTGCCGCTGGTTTATGTAACAGAGTTCAGTGCAGCCCGGATTTTCCAGCACATATGTTCTTCAAAGATGAAGCATTGTTTACATATGAGGGAGTGTTTAATGTGCACAATGCTCATGTCTGGACAAACGCGAATCCACACGCTACAAGACCACACACTTACTACTATGGACCGCGGGAAACAATTGACTAGATGAATAGTCTTTTCCTCTCCTCCCAGTATTTCTTCATTCTCTCACTCTGCTTCCGCCTTCTGTCATCTGACCAGATTACCTTGGTCCTCGTAGTTTCTTTACCCTGGAACCCCTTGAATCCATTAACTCTCATTCTAAACATTTTCCTATTCCAGATCTCTTCTGAAGTAATCCCAACTTGTTGCATGTCTCTTCTAGTTTCCTCAACCCATTTAGTCGTCAACTTTAAGTTGGTGATATAGTCGAAGATCTTCTTAGTTAATCTAGATTCGCTCATTCTTAAGAGGTGACCATAAAATATCAGTCTTCTCTTACGTATCGTGTCTGTAATCTTTTCCACCCGTTTGTATAAATCCATATTTTTCCTCTTCCTCCATGTACCTCTCTCTCTTTTTTCCGGTCCGAGTATCTTCCTTAAAATTTTTCTTTCTCTCTTTTCAAGTTCCTCTATTTCCCCTTTTTTGTTTAAAATTAGGCATTCTGAACTGTAGATCCCTTCCGGCTTGACAACCGTGGTATAGTGTCTGAATTTTGCGTTGTAGGAGAGAGCTTTTTTGTTATATATATTTTGCACTAACCTGTATGCCAGTTCCAACTTACTGATGCGTCCTTTGATTGCCTCTTTATCAAGACCATTTGGCTGGATCCATTCTCCTAGATACTTAAATTTGTCAGTTCTTTTAACCTTTCCATATCTTGTATTCAAGTGCGTTTCTCTGTTATGTTTGTATTCCATGTATTCAGTTTTCTCATATGAGATCTTGAGTCCTGTTTTTTCTGCGATCTCGTGCAGTTTTTCAAGCATTATCTTGGCATTTTCCCTCTTATCTGTTAACAACGCCAAATCATCAGGAATGCTAGACACTCAACTTTTAAATCCTTCTTCTTCGCACCTAAACAGATTCCTTCAATTCCACTTTCCGTCATGGCATTCTTCCATGTTCTCATAATTTTTTCCAGAACGATATTAAGCAGAATTGGTAAAAGTCCATCCCCCTGCCTAACTCCTGTCTTAATCTGAAAGGGCTCTGAAATTTCCTCCTGAAATTTAACTTTAGAGACAGTATCTATTAATGTTTGTCTGATGATAGATCTAGTTTTTTTATCCACGCCGAATTCTTCCAAGACATTGATGAGCGTCTGACGGTCTATCGAGTCATATGCTTTTTTGAAGTCGACAAACGAAATCACTGTGTTCTTACCCCTCAACGCTCTTATTCTCAGGATGCTTTTGAGACAGAAAATTTGTTCCACACAGGATCTTCCCTTTCTGAAGCCTTCCTGATATTCTCCAATCTGATGATCCACCTGTTTTTCCACTGTTAAGTAAGGCCTTGGAGAGTATTTTGTAAGAAACAGGTAACAGTGAAATTCCTCGGTAGTTGTTAGGGTCTGTGCGGTCACCTTTCTTGTGGAGCGGATGTATCAGAGCACATTTCCAATCACCTGTTATTATTTCTTTTTCCCAGACATCGCAAATCAGATGATGTAGGCTTTCTACTGCCCTATCTCCTCCGAACTTCCACATTTCTGCAACAATACCATCCTCTCCTAGTGCTTTATTATTTTTCAGTTCTTTAATAATACTTTTTATCTCAATGAGGCTTGGTGGTTTTGACAATGGGTTTATGTCGGATGGCTTCTTGAAGTCCAGTCTTTCAGATGGTGCTTCGCAGTTTAGAAGGGTATCAAAATATTCCGCTAAAAGTTGGCAGTTCTCTTTGTTACCTAATGCAAGGGTACCGTCCTGTCTTTTAAAACAGAGACTTGGAGGCTGGTACTGTTGTAATTCTTCCTTAAATGTTTTATATAATATTCTAGTGTTATTTCTTTTGAAATTTTCTTCCAAACTTTCCAGTCGGGTTTTATCATACTTTCTTTTTTCTCCTCTGATGATCTTTGCAGTAATTTTCCTTTGTTGACTGAAGTCATTCCATGTTTCCTCTGTTCGGTTGGTATACCACCTTTTCCAGGCCCTTAGTCTATCGTTGAGGGTGTCGTCACACCTTTCGTTCCACCATCTGTGCCTCCGTTTCTTTTTCGGTTCCTGCAAGTTTTCGGCTGTTTTTGTTAAAGATTCCTTAATTTCTTCCCAGTTGTTCATATTACACTTTGATAAGCTTTCTCGATATGTATTTTCATTTCGTTTGAGACTTTCTATGTCGATCCTTCTTCTGCTTCCAGCTTTGTTTCGGAGTCTATTCGGCTGAAATTTCGTTTTAATTTCCAAAAGATAGTGGTCTGTGTTGATGTTCGTACTTTTCCTCACTTTTACGTTCAGAATTTCACTTCTATTGGTAGTTGTTATTGCAACATGGTCTATCTGAAATTCTCCTAACATTGGATTGGGGGATAGCCACGTCTTCTTCTTCTTTGGCAGGGCTCTGAAATGTGTGGACATAAGTTTTAGATTAAATTGTCTGCAAAATGCTATTAGTCTCTCACCGTTTCTGTTTGTCCTCTTATGGGCTGGATAATCTCCTACAGTCATTCTGTATTTCCTCTCTTTTCCTATCTGTGCATTAAAATCCCCAACCAAGATCTTAACATTTCTGCGGGGAATCTTTGATGTTTCGTCTTCCAGTGTTTCCCAGAAGTTTTCTACCTTCTCTTTGTTCCTTTTGTTGTCTTGATTTATAGGGGCATGGGCATTGATGATCGTGTAGGATTTATTTCCGCATCTGAAAGTTAGGAATGAGATCCTTTCGGATGGTGAGCTAAAGTTTGTGATTGAGTTGGCTAAAGTCTTCTTGACCACGAAAGCTGTCCCTAAAATTGGTAATCTTCCATTTGAGACCTTGTGCCCCGGTTTGCCCTTGTATATTCTGAAGCCATCTGATTCCATTGTGTTATCATCTGGAAACCTCGTTTCTTGCAATGCCAAAATATATATGTTCCTTTCTTCTAAAACTTTGGTTAGTTGTTTTAGTTTTCCTGTTTGGATGAGAGTGTTTATATTTAGTGTCCCAAGCAGATGTTTTCGCTTGGGTCGTATTTTATACGTTGGGGTTCCAGGAAGCTCCGACCCTTCCATACATGATGTTCCAGGCTCCCCAGAATCCCTCGGCCTGGGTGCACCACCTTTGGTGGTAGGGGATTCCCGTTTCTGGTTACCCCCTGGAGTAGTTTCAACCGAAGACGTTTCCATCATGTCACTTGTTGAAATCATTGGGAAAACAGGACATCTTGTTTTCAAGAATAGAACTAAGGTTGTAAGCCCTAGAGCCCTTTGCTCTCGGGGTAGGTCCCCAAGCCTTTGAGAATCCCTTCTCTATCCACAAGGCAGTAGCCCCAACTGATCAACCCCAGTTGGGAAGGGTTGCCCCTTCCGCCAGTTCCACCATATTAATGAACTACATCTATGCTTTTACTGCCGTTGAGGTCTTTACCGTAACCCTGGTAAGGGGCCCTCACATGGTACTATCACCTGGAGCCGGGGAGCCAAGGTTTTTTAACGAGGTGATACTCCTCGATCACTCCTCCTTTGTCCCGGCTTGTGACGGACAGAGCCTAGCTTCCCCAAGGGGTCCAGGTTGGCGGAGTTGTAGTATACACTAATATTATAAGCATTATTATTGTTTATTATTGTGTTTAAAATCACAAAATGAAATGTATAAAATGTGTAAATAGATATTTAAATAAATCTTTTTATATGTAATTGGTTCGGTAGCAATTTGAAGAAATCTTGGCTCCTCCACCCTCCCAAAATTTTGAAAATGACGTTATTTTTTTGGGTTGTTGCTGATTTTTTCCTAATGTGTAACTTCCCCCCCCCTTCCTAAAAATAAAATCCAATATACGCCATTCACTCGAACTATAAATAAATAAACTGTAAAAGGGGAAAATAAATATAAGATTGATTCCTAAAGAATCTGAGAATTTAGGACGTGAGAGACGAAAATTCGTTTTCCATATTTAATTTTTATTCAAAGTTTATTTAAGAATTTATTTTTCTCTCTGGTAAAAACTGAAAAGTAATCTAAAGTGATTTTGTTATTTGGTTGTAACTATCGAAAATTACTTCGAAATTCTCATATCGCAGAAAAGTAAAAAATTATTTTCATTTGCAATGTATCTAAATAGCTAGCGCAGTCGTTTCTGGCCGGATAGTTTCAGTACATTCCTGATAACACAAATGTCCTTCCACTTTTTTTATTTTTATTTCGAAAATTCGGTGGAAATTTTACGTCATAAAGCATCATTTAAGAATGTTTGAAAATGTTTTTGGAAATTTCCCTTTTAATTTAGGCATGAAACATTATGTTTTAATTTAAGAATTCTGCACGTTTATAAAAATTTGAATTAAAAGACAGAAATGTTTGAATGGGAAAAAATTCGTGTTTCCAAAAACTAAGCAAAATCTTTTACTATCTTAGAAAGGAATCAGTTAAGGAAAGAATTAAGATCTATATTCATTAGTTACAACATATCAAAGTAATACATATTTTATAAGGAATTGAAAATAAATGAAAAAGAAAATATTTATATGTTTATTAATTTTTATTTATATACAGTAAAACCTCGTTAATTCGTTACCCGGATAAGTCGTCACTCCTTTTAAGTCGTCGTTTTCCTTTGATCCCGACAAGGTCTCATAGACAATAATGTAAAATAACCCTCTTTTACTCGTCACCAAATTTAATTCTACTCCGGATAACTCGTTACCCTCAAAAATGGCGAAAAGCATCTTTATTCTCAATTTTGCCTGCTATCTTTTCAGCCCCTCCCTTTCACTCTAAGAAAGCCTAGCCTTTACGGTGAATTTTCACGTGGGAAATTCAATTAGGAAATCATACATTTCGCTGCGACTCTTGTCAAAGAGTAGCCGACGTTTTTCTTGACCGCTACCGAGTGTGACTTTATTTCATAGTGAGTAAGCCCCGAAAATTTAAAAGCAATCGAAATTGTTTTTCTTCCTCCAAATTTAACTGCACTTCTTCAGCCTTTAGATCAAGGTATAATTCTTGACTTAAAAAGAAAGTACAAAAAAATGCTTGTAAAGGACATGATAAAAGCCTTGGATAGGAACGAAAAGCTAGAAGTTTCGGTTTTAGATACGACTAACTATGTGCACAAAAGTTGGAGTTCCATTTCATTACGAAGTGTTTCGAATTGTTACCAGTAATCAGCACATTCATCAATCAACACTGGATTATTTTAATGCCAGTAAAAGAAAATAAAATGTGGTAAGTATAAAATTTATTTTCCACTCATTCATTTGCATGTATTGATTTCTAAAAATCTTGTGTTTCTCACCGAATCCTACAGCAATTCATAATAATATTATATTTCAGTGTTTTTTTTTTTCTTTCAAAAATGCCCACTCCGCTTAAGTCGTCACTCCGCTTAAGTCGTCAAAAATGTTCGGTCCCTTGAGTGACGACTTAACGAGGTTTTACTGTAATTTAGAATCGCTCTCTTCTCACTTAGTTATTTATAACAATTTTGACGTAATCTTTGGTTATTCTCATGACTTTCAAGTAAAGAATATCAAATAAAAATAAAAGTTTAAATTGTTATATTTTTAAATTTTACAAGTTTAAGAAAAATTTTGATTATCTAAAATTGGATATACAAAACATCATTAATAATGTTGATATTATAATACTTGTTGAAATTAATGTAATTTAGGAGAACCAGAACTCTTATCAACTTATAGGTTTTAATATGATTTATAAAGTAAGAGAAAACAAAAAAGATGGTGGTTTATTGGTTTACTATGAAAAACGTATGTTATAAAAAAAATGAATATTGATACAGTCACCCATGAAAATTAAACATGCACTGAAAGTAATAATACAAATGATTTTGAAATAACTTTATTAGCTATTTTCAAACCAACTAATACTAATAAAAAAAGTTTTCTTAACTGAAGTGCTGTATGTTTTGAACTATCTTATTTGTAATCTTGCAATGAATTTAACGTGCTGCAGAAAATTTAACAAGAATTTAACGTTATTGTTGTTATTAATGTTCGTGGAAATTTCCACCAATTTAACGTTGGTGGAAATAGCGAAACAGCCGTTCCCAATTCCTTTCGATAAACGAATCAGAAAGGCATTTATTTATTCGTGAGCTGCTCTTGTTTCTCATTTTGTTTTATCTTATTTGTAACTTATGCAAAAAATTGTGCCATGCTTATAGTGGGAGATATAAACATTCATATACTAGACGATACAATAAATCCTCTTGTTCAGGGATACATAGAGATTTATCATACTTTTGGCTAAACATATTCTATTAACAAACTCACAAGGGATATGAAGACAAACATAACTACCTCAAAAACATGCATTGGCCATGGCTTTGCTAAAGCTAATGTAGCTCATTTTATTGGAAACGTTCTACAGACTGATATATCTGATCATTACATGATAATGATATAACTGAGAAATTTGAAGCAAAACATACACCCAGATAGAGAATCAAATAACCAACAAAAAACCAGAGTTTTCTTTAAAATTAATGACGAGAAACCTGCTTGAAACATGAAAGAACTCCTAGAAAAATTTACAACAATACGAATCCTAATAAAATTAATAATCTATTAAAGAAAAAATGACGTGGAAGAAAACACAAACATATTATTAGAAAATCCCTTACGCTGGCCTAACACGTGTCAATATTCTTCAGTATTGATGGTCAATTTTATTGATATCAACCGTTTCCATCAATAAAAATGATCAATATTGACCCATACTGAGCATTTCAAGAAAATTCAAAGTCGCCGCTTTGAAAATAGGAAACGCACGCCGACCATTTTGTTTGAGAAAGAAGGCGTAAAATAAGCAAAATGGGTCGGCCAAAAAAAGAAAATCCAAACAACAACATTTGGTCAGTTGATCATGAAAGACTTCTCATTGATTTCTACAGAGATAAAGGCGTTTAAACTAGAGCGATTCTGTACGTTCGTAACAAGTTAGGCTTAAACGCAAGTAAGCACACTCGATAGCTCTCATTTTATTCGCAAATAAATTGTATAAAACCGATGTCGTACAATCGCTGGGAATATTGTCCCCAGTGCAACTATGCTCTGCTCGTGTGATGTGTTTATAAGGCAAATAAACTGTATGCAAAGACGCTCTCTCTCGTGAAGGACGGCGCCGTAAGCATCAATAATCAGGTCAATACTCGATTAGAAACAAATGTGTGTTCGCGCGTGATATCAACCGTCAATATCAATTTTCATCAATATCGACCATCAATACTGAAGAATATTGACATGTGTTCGGCCAGCATTAATATAAATAGTTCAATCCCTGATAATAAAATTAAAGTAAAATATAAACAGCAATGGATGACAGATGAATTATTAGAAATAGTTTTGTGTTTTAAATGAAATTTAACAAATGTAACAAAATATATTTAGAAAATTATAAAAAGAAAATCTTATAAATAATTTAATTAAAACTGTTGTATAAATAGATTAGAAGAGGCAATTATTACAGCGGAACACGTTCATTGTAGTGACCGACTGTTTAAACAACAATCAGCGACTGGAAGGTTCGAGCGAAACTTCTTGGTCTACGACTCATTGTTAAAGTGACAATGATATGAGTTTACGTGGACATCACAGTGAAGTGATTGTATGGGCTGCTCCATATTGAGATGTGTGTTCCGATTTGGCGGAGAGAGGATGCTCCGTTTCAAAGATAACTTGAGGTCACGATGATTTCTATTTGACTGGATTATCAAGGATTATTAAAAAGGACACGCCGTTTTTTATTCGACAGATGTTTCAGTATTGTATTCTGAATAATTAACGATGGTTTACTCAAAGTTAAAGTAAGGATTTCAACTTTGAAAGGCTCAAGTCATTAACCCTCTTTTCCAATGTTTCTTCCAGGAATTTTCATGTTGCTTAGCAACCAACGTTCGAAGAGTTTTGATCTAAAGAAGGATATGCTATGATGTTTAGAATCTACTTTTCTTTACTGGGAAATAATGTAAGGTATTTATTTCTTTTCCATTAATAGTTGCGGTGATATATTCCTGACGATAGAAGTAAAATCGTTAAAGGGTTAAAGTTGTTAAAGTTTAACAGAGCATAAAAGCAATGAAGATTAATCCAGTATAGGAAGACTTTGAAAGATAAAATATCAGTCGCAATAAATAAGATAGGGCTAAAGATTTATCTGTGATCTAGAAATAATAAAGATTAAGGAATCATCAAAGGGTTTAAAAGACTTTAATTGAAAAGGATATTAATCGAGGATTCATTGATGAATAAATAAAGATTAAAGCACTAAAGGTTTAGAGTAAAAGTTTTAACAAGGATATAGACTGGATTTTTCTGTCCGAAGATTCTGACCTTAGAAGATAGGATTAGTGAATATATACTATGAAAGGTTAAAGGTTAATAGTAGCAGTTCAAGTTAAAGATATCAAAGTATTTCGGACGAAAAGTTCAAAGTTAAGTTCAAGAGTGAAGTCCAATATAAAGTAGTTCGAAAGAAAGAATTAATGTAAAGTTAAAGAACTATGAACATAGTAAAGAGCTAAAGATCTCTTAGTCTATATAAATATTAACGAATGGACATTTGAGTTAATATTTAAATGCAAAGTAATATATTATCATACAAGTGTTAATCAAAAGACATTAGTCCCAGCGAAGTATTTGATCTGTAAACGGATTAGCTCCGTCAAAGAAATAAAATGTTATTTTGTTTTTATCCTTGTGTCCAAGTCTATTTGGTTAAGTGTTAAGTACACGTTTAAGATAAAAGTTTTATCCCTAAATAAAGAGAAAGTTTCTCAAAGTAAAAAAAAAAATTCTCTGATTGAAAAACAAAAACAAATACTACGAAAAAATAATAATAGAAAGTAAGAATAATAATAATAATGAGCATTGGAGTATCATTACAATGTTATTAACAAAAATAATAATATAAAGAAAACTAAAGAAATAGATCAACTAAGTAAACAAAACAAAGTTCAAAATAAATTAACGAAGTTTGATGACACTTTCCTAAATACATGTAATATTGAAGTAGATTCGTGTAATACAAAACTTCTTAATAATCAAAAGTTCATTCAACTTAACACATTAGCTTTAATCTCTCCTACAGCAGCTGACGTTATAGAAATAATTAAAAATATCAAAAATAAACACTAAATCTCACGCTAGCAAATGCATTTGAACTAAAATCATTAGATATCTTGGCTAGTCTGAAGTATTTACTCAATATTACTAAAGTATATCAGAATCAAAACAATGTTTGAGTTATTGAGACACACAGTTAGGAATAGGATAAGGGAATTCGCTTCCTTTGATTCAATATTGCTTTATATCATTTTTCGCAATATTAGATAGGAAATCAATTTGTATGTGTGTGTGTGTGTGTTCAAATAAATTTTGAAACTCTGGAAGATTCATCTTGAAACTTCTTTAAATTTTGATTATATCTTAATATTTTTTTTTTATTTTAATGTTTTATATGGGATTTAATGTAACTGTTCAATTATTTTAACTTCATTTTTTAAAACTGGCGCTTTCGAAACCACATTGTATGGGAATTAAATAAGGACCTGTGCTTTGAGGCGCTTTCATTTCTATGTCTCTTTGATCTCGTTTTAATCTCGTCCATTCTTTTCTACCGTTTGTCAAAACTACAAAAACTATTCACTTAGCAATAGTAAATGTTTACTGCTATCAGTTTGAAAACATTGGCTCTACACTAACAAGGAGAGGACACGGCTTGTATCTCGCCAAAATTGATGCCCTTTTGGGAGAAGAAAGTACTCATGAAGTACTTAAAAAATATACCTGGTTTTAGGGTCCAACACTCAAGCGTTTTGGATATATTTGATGATTTTTGGAGTGTTTCCGGTGATTCAGCATAAAAGCTTCTGGCCTCCTTTATCGAAACAGGAAGTTCAGCGATAGCTCAGTCAGTAAAATCTTGGATTGTAAACCTCGAGGTCGTTGGTTCAAGTCAGCTTTATGACTAAGTTTTTTTTTTAATCTTTTTTTTCTTCTTTTTTTAATCCATGTCTTATATGTTAAGGCAGTTTCTTTTCTTTTTTTTAATTTTTTTTTTTTTTAAATTTTTTTCTCTTTTTTACAATTCCTTTTTACTTCTGCTTCTTTATTTCTTTTTCGTGTCTTTTCTAATAGGCAGAAATAAAAATAAAATTAAAAATATATAAATCTATTAACTTTCATAATTTAAGTTATTTTCAGTTTAGAAAAATAAAATCTGCATATCAATATATTTTTTTTTGGCCGCAAAACAGTTCGTTTCTTCTGCAGACAGGAAGACAAATAAGTTCACGGGAGACTGCACTGAAAATACATTCAATTATAAATTTGCAGTTGCCTGCACCAATATTCAAAGCAATGATACAATATACTTGGTTTGCTTCCAAATTAATAAGTGAAAGAGAGATTTTTTATAATGTAAATGAAATTTGTTTTCCTAATGAACTGCGAAAGAATCTGTGTGATTGTAAAGAATCTGCTTTTGTACGATGTGCTTTGTGTCAGAAAAAAATATGTTTTGTTTGTTTTTACGATAAATACCATAATCAATAATGTTCAAAATCAGTGTAATAATGTATCAAATATGTTGATAATGCAAAGAAAAAATTGGTGCAGGCCTGTAAGTGGCATTCTGAAGCTGGCATGCAAACTATAATTTCTTTTGAAGATATTTAATACAAATTAAAAAATACAGTTACAAGTTTCGGGAACCCGTTATTTACGGTTCCCTTCCTCTGACTACAGAAGAGTTTTAAAAAGTAGTTTATTAAAAATTGTCCAGTGCGGGATTTGACATGTCGTCTTTAATCAACCACGATCCGGCATCCTCTATAAACTTATAAATGCATTTTTTTTAATTACAAGAAAAAGTATTAAAAAAGGAAACCAAAGACTTCACATTAAAACAAACTGAAAGATGTGATTTGTTTACTTATGTGCAGTCTTTGATTTCCTTTCTTATTTTAAAAATTTTTAAATTTTATTAATTGTGCAAATGGTCGCTTTTTCATCATTACGTCAGCTACATATAAAAAATCACCAATCAATATAATTTCTTTTATTATAAGAAATTATTATACTCAGTGCAAAATGTATGAGAAAGTTTGTAGTTCCTAAGTTTTTGATAACCATACGGTCTGTGACGATATTATCAACATGTGCTTCAAAGACAACCCTCTTTATGTGAAATATATTCCCCTGAAATATAGAAATAAAGGAAACATATTTAAAATAGTTGTTAAATTGAGTTCGATCAAATTATCGTTAAGTCCAATGGATACCATCTGAAACTTGATAAATTAGTAGAAGAAGATATCATAACCCTAATTTGGGTTTTTCTTTAATATCTTTCCCACAGCAACAAAATACAATTAGTTGAAGTCTAAAATCATATTTTTCATAAAATAAGGTAAAATTCTCTTAAGTTTGTATATATATTTTTTTTATAAGTGAGTCTTATATGTTTATAACAATATTATTAAAGTGCAACCAACGTACGAAGGTAACCGGGTCAAGTCACGTGGGATGTGACAGCAGCAGTAGCCTCTACAGGATTCAAGAAATACACATTGAAACAGTATTTCTTTTAAATGAGACAATTGGAACGTAAATTTCATTCTCAAATTCCTCTTGGAAACATTCCTCGACTTTGAAAATAATTTCTCGGGCACTGCTCTGCAATTTTTTGCATTCCGACATTTTGAGGAAAATTCAATTAAATCAGCTCCTGTGTTTTGAGGCGTGGCTGTTTCTGATTGGCTTACAAATAGTTATGTCATGGCTATTGGGTATGTATTCAATTGCCAACAGTTGCACTGTAGATATACGCTTAACTATCTATCGCATAATGTGAACTGAGCATGCAGCGATAAGAACTCAATTTTGAGGATTGGAGGCTGGACTGGAGATCAAAATAATTGAGCTAAAATTTTGAATTCGATCACAAATTAACATCAAACCAAAATCTAAAGAAATCAGTTCAACCATTCTAGCAAGAGACCAAAGTAAATGAATCTGTGTTTTATGTTGAACCTTAAATAAGCAACTTAGCAAATTCTATGAAAATCCGTTCAATGGCTATAGGATGATGCACATATACACAGAGAAACGAGCAGTAAAACCAACAGACAAACTAAGAAAACAATGTTAAAATGTAATAGCGAAACTTCGCATACTAGACAAATGAATAAACTACTAGTCAAATAAACTAGACAAATGGTCTGTTTAAAACAATATTTAAAATTTTTTTATTAATTTTAAAGAATCTTTTTCTTCATAAACTGTCTCGTTGTTCATTTGTGAATTCCGGCTATTCTGTGTAATTCCTGTTTGAAAACCAACAATTATTACTTTTTCTTTAAATAATTTATTTAGTTTTGAAGAATCTGTTACTCTTTTCTTTCGCTGTTTGTTTATCCTTGTGTACACTTTCATTTCCTAGCTGTTTGCCTATCTAACCAACTCAAGACAAAGTGATGTTTTAAGGCAAAGTGATACTTTGCAAGCAATATTTGATTCAAGCACAGTATCTTTCCTAATCAGATTCATAAATAAAAAGAAGAAATTAATTGAGCTCTAATGAAATTGTACAATTTCCCATGTAATACAGAATATTGGCACAATGTTGGCCATTTGTTGATACTCTAAGCATTTGTGTGAAGTAGGACTAACAGTCTGTCTTATATGAATTATGTTATCTTATCAGTCAAATAAGATAATGTAAATAAGGTAGCAGCAGTAATCGTAATAGCGATCGCATAATGTCCCACAACTTCTATACAGAGTGAACGTTGAAATTTCGAAAACTTTACAAATTCAAAACCCACAGAAAAATAGATGTCTGTTTCTGCTCTCTGTAGATTTGGGAAATCCCATTATAATAGAAATAAACCAATCATTGTAAGATTTCGTTCAAGAAGAGTAAAAGAAAATTGGCTTGATATAACTGATTCATGTAATAATTCTGGTTAAAGTCAATATAAAACATAACGAACATACCTATATATAACATATCCAAATACATATACATATATATATTGTGACAATACTCATATGTCGATTTATTATAACTATTAAAATATTAGAATATTAATATTATTATCATTGTAAAGACAAAAGAAATGTCAATTGAGAAAAATAATTTCAAAGTAATTATTTTGTACAAGCTAATGGCGAAAGACTTCGTTAGGGACAGTTTTAATTATTGTTAGTGATTTTTATTTTAGTTTAGGCTTTAATTTATTTTAATTTAGGAT
>JAFIDM010006725.1:0-14673 GCA_023159025.1 Thereuonema tuberculata
CGAAATACATACATCAAGGATGTATTTTCGGTGAAACCATTTCGACGGAGATTGCTGTTCCAAATTCGAACGTGGGTCGCCATGTTGGATTCTGTGTGAATCGCCAATTTGCGACGTGGATTTTCGAAGAAGACTTCGTGATTTCAGTTCGACGAAAAGCCGCAATATTACCCCGTGAGTACAGTTTTATTTTCCCCAGAGTTTCGTACTCTCTTCGTCCGTACTAAGAAGTTTAGAACTTGCCTTTTGACCGAAGTAGTTTAGTCCCAGTTTAGCGAGCCGAAGAACAGACTTTCATTTAACTTGCTTAAATAGTTTTGGACTTTAAAGTATTCGATAATTAACGTTAAGGAAATAGATGTGTTATTCTAGTTAATTATCTGTTGGAATTCTCTGTGTGAGAATGTATTTAAGTTTTAAAAGAAGATTGTTTTATTAAACGTTTCTTGTTTGTTACACTTTCGCCTTAGTTTATTTTACCTTCCTTTTTAAGCCTGGTAAAGTCGGAATTTTCATAGCTCACCAGTTTACGATAAATCTCTGCTGAGGGAAATTAATTTAGAATATTTTCTCCTCGATAACTTATGGTCCCAGTAAAGTAAAAAAAAAATATTCAACCCTCATATGGTTATGGTCCCGTAGCACATACTCCAACTGCGCGCTGGTATAGCTATTCCGATAAGGTAAAGGAAGGGTTGCGATTAAGTGTAAATTTGCGAAAAGTAAAAGTTGCAAATATGGCTTCCAATATGCTGTTGTTTTCAGGAAGCAACTATGCCAGGTGGAAGATGCACATTAAAACGATCCTGCAAAAAAATGGTCTTTGGGACGCTGCTATCACACCTGTGGAAGAACTGAAAAAATTAGAAGATCAATCCCTGAAATATAAGCTACTAAATAAATCTCAGAAGGCCGTGGGCCTCATCAAAGAATCTCTCGAAGAGAAATTTAGGTTGCTATTACAAGAGTTTGACGATCCGAGCCGAATTCTTAGAGAGGTAGAGACTAAATTCAACTTGGTTGACCATCTCAAAGTCACCGACTTAAAGCGTGATTTATTTAACATGAGCAAGTTAAGAACCGACGAAAATTTACCGGACAATTTGATCAAGATCAAGTTATTGGCGAAGGAAATCGTCGAAAAAGGAGGAGAGGTTCCTGACCACGAAATTAGTTGGCTAATATTATCAGGTCTACCCCCAGACTACGACTCTTGTGCGCAAGGAATTATGACTTCGCAGAAAGCAAATAATTATAAGTCAGAGTCTGTAATCGAGCAAGTGTTAGCAGAGTACAACAGAAGACATAGCAATATTCGAATGGAGAAGGAAAAGCCCTCCGTTAGTGAAAGCTGTAAATCTGTAGCTAAGCACCCAAGTGAGAAGGCAAGCAAGACACTCCGTGAAAGTAGAAAGTGTTTTAATTGCGGAAAGAAAGGCCATATTCCCAGGAATTGCCGTAAAAAGCGAGAGAAAGCAAGTGAAAGTTCAAATGAAGCACTAGGTGAAAGTCAAAAGCCAAAGATGTTCACGAACATGACCGTTATGTACGGAGATCAAGTGAAACCCGACAATCGTGCGCATTGGTTGATAGATAGCGCCACAAGTAACCATATGTGCAATAACAGAGATGTGTTCTCTAGCTATGAAGAGCTAAGTAGCCCAACACTAATTTACGGAGCATCAGATGATCCCATTCCTGCACACGGAATTGGAACTGTCGACTTAAAGATTGAAGTTTCCCATCAGCGGTTTCATACTGTAAGGTTGACTAATACTCATTATGTGCCGAGCATGGCGGTGAATCTAGTTTCAGCCGGAGTACTGGATAAGCGCGGGTGTACTCAATACATCAAGAACAACCAGTATATTGTGAACAATTCAAACGGCCAGAGAATAATGTTAGGCCATAGGACGAACAACCTATACAAGTTGAACTGTCGACCAATTCATGGAAACTCGAGATGCTACTTCAATGAACAGACTCATAATAAGTTCTTATTATGGCATTCGAGGATGGCTCATCTCTCAGCGAGAAAGATGAAATTGATTCAAGATAAGAATCTATTAAAGGGACTAGAAGGTGTAAGAATACCCAAAAACTTAAGTAATCACATGTGTGAGGTCTGTAAACTAGGAAAGATGACCAACGTAGATCATCGAAGGATCAAAAACATCAGATCATCCCAACCGCTCGAATTTGTGTACACGGATCTATGTGGACCCATGAAAGACCAAAGTGGCAAGAAACATTACATCTTAACGTTTATTGATGATTACACTCGCAGGAGCTTTGTACATATCATCGACAGTAAAGAGAAGGTCTGCGACATTGTCAAGTTATTCGTTGCGTACGCCGAGAGATCCAGCGGCTTCAAATTGAATCATTTACTCTCCGATCAAGGGACGGAGTATACAAACAGAAGACTGGTCAAATTTCTGGAAGGCAAAGGAATTAAATACCAACGATCCTCCCCATATTGCCCCCAGCAAAATGGAATCGCAGAACGATTCAACAGATCGCTTCTGGATACAGCCCGAACTATACTCTTAGACGCTGAACTTCCCATGAAATTCTGGACATACGCAATACAATGCGCCAACTACGTACTCAATCGAACATCGCACCACAGTATCAATTATGCTGTTCCCTTGACGAGATGGTACAAAAATCAGAAGACTTCGAGCGTAAAACATCTGAAAAAATTCGGAAGTATTGCCTACTTAAAACTACCAAAGGTCCGAGTCCAAAACAAATTCGAATCAAGAATACACAAAGGTATTTTTCTTGATTATTCGAATACCAACAGAGGCTACGTTGTGTTCGATGCCGAAGACGAAAAGATCGTCGAGACTCGTAACGTCTGTATAAATGAAAATAGACGCGGCAGCGAACTCCTCAAGATGACCGAGACAGAAGAAGATGATTCTTTCGACCTCTTAAAAGTCCCTACTGAGCATGATGAGACGGAATCAAGTTCTTCAGAAGAAAATGCGAATTCCGAACCCGAATCCAATATCGATTCATCCTTATCCCCGATTGAATATGATTCATTAAGGGAACGCGAAAATAAGGAACCATCTGAACCTGATTCGCCTACCGAAAAGGAAGAAGATGAAAGAACTTTTGTGAACTTAAGAAGCAGACAGATTAAAAGAAAGATCCGAGTAAATGTAAGCAGATTGGAATCTACCCCATCAAACTATTCAGAAGCAATGTGTTGCACGGATAGTATTAAATGGAAAGAATCCATCAACGAAGAAATAGAGAATTTAGGGCAACATAAAGCTTGGTTGGAAACAGCTTTACTTGAATATGCTAATCCTCTTATGACACAGAGTGGAACTGAACAGGATGTCAATGATGCTGCTGACATAAGACAAGAAGCAGATAAAACCAAGGACGAAGCAAGTGGATTAAAGGAACAGGCTACTGACGATAAAGATCGTGCCAAAGAAGTTTTGATGCACTTGTTCAAGAAAGCAAAAGGTAAATCTGACGAAGCCCTGGAAACGATTCCAAAGAATGAAGAATTAATTAGGAAAAAAGACAGATTCAAGGGTGAAAACTCACTGAAGGAGACTGTTTGCTGTAAGAAATCTAAGAGATTTAAAAACAATGTTCTCCAAGGGAGAGGAGAAAATTCACGCCGACTCCGATGCCAGTTTCGGAGATCGCAAAAATGGAAAATCCACTACGGGACTTGTGATTTTCCTGGGAAATAACGCCATTGCATGGAGAAGCAAGAAGCAAAGTGTTGTCACCCACTGAACATAGAAGAGTGAACTGATTTCATGTAATGAGTGCGTTAGAGTACTCATCGGGCAAAAAACGCATTCTTGGAGAATTAGGTTTTGTAAAATTATGCAAAGAAGTATCGAAGCAGTGCTATGACAACCAAGTGTCAATCCAACTGGTGAAAAACCATTTTGACATCACTCGAAGCAAGCATATAGCTTTAAAACATTACGGAATCAAGGATTACGTTAAAAGGAACGAGATTAACCTAAATATGTGCCCAGTCAAGTTTATCCGGCAGATATCTTGACCAAGACTGTGAACGGTACAAGATTTCAGGAGTTAATGTCAGAACTTAAAGTGCTACGCATAAAGTGAACGTTTGTGAATTATGTAAAGCAATGTTAATTTTTTTTTATTAGATACTCCAGTGTAAAATGAGGGAGAGTATTGTGTTTGTGTGAAAGAAAATAGTAACTTTCCTTTCAATATTTTGCATTTCACACTGAAGGCCTAAATAAGAAGAATTCCTGAATTTGTGTTTTCAAGATGGCAGCGCCCTGTCGCTGACTTAGGCTTCGGACAAAATTCTCGTGAGTGATTGTTAACAGTGCTGAATGCGCGAGCGACCCATTGTTGCGTAATTAACGAGAACGTGCTTAGTGCAACTCCGAGCAGAAAAGCCACGCTTTAGATCGTGAGTTCTCGTTCAGTTTTACAGCGGTAAAGATGTGTTCTCAATCGCTGCATTGCAGTTCTCTCTCAGGTTCCCAGTGATAAAGATATGTTCCTTATCGCTACAGTTTAGTTTGCTGCTAAGTGCCCAGCTATAATGATGTGTTCATTACCGCTGCAGTTCAATGTCCTGCCGAGTTTTTAATTGTCATGATGCGTTCATGGCTGAAGTCCGGAGTTCAGTGTTCCGTGTTTCAGAACTCCAATTCTTAGTGAAAAAGTGTATCTAAGTGCTTCGTTATTGAGAATAAATCCAGATTGATTTTTCTCAATTAATCTTGCGAAATACATACATCAAGGATGTATTTTCGGTGAAAACCATTCGGCGAAGATTGCTGTTCCAAATTTCGAACGTGGGTCGCCATATTGAATTCTGTGTTTTGAAAAATCAAATTCATTAAAAAATTATTTGCAGAAGGAAAGAAATATCCTGCTGTCGCAACATGTGTATTGATGGTTTTATTTCAACTACAAATAGATCTTTCAATTCTTCAAGCCAACAGATAAAATTCAAATGAACAGAATTCCTAAATAGGTTTAAAAAAAAAAGCATTCACAATATATTTATTTATTTATTACTATTACAACTGTAAACCAATACCATGTTTTTAATTGTACTATTAGTAATTTCATGATCATTTGTTCATTCGAAACAAATAAAGTGAAAACGAGGCTTATTTGTTCAAAGCAGAAATCACAATTGTAGTTTATTAAAAAGGGGAACGAATTCAAGCACACCTATTTTAAAGCTGGTTAAGTATAATTGATGATAATATTGTATTTCAAGTACAATTCTTTAAAAATATCAATGTACTATTATGTTATATAGGTAATATCCTACTGTATTCATAAAATGAATTCACTCTTAATTTTGTAGCTGCATTTCGGTTTTTTAAACTCATTAGTTCTTGATAATACAGTCGGACCTCTATTTAACGAACCTCTATTTTGCGAATTTCTCTATTTTGCGAACTTTTCTTTGGAACCAAGAACATTTTGCTAATTTCTTCGTAAAATAACCTCCAAACAGCGAAGTGCATTTTCTATTTAACGAACTTTTTCGTGGTGTATATAACACTTGATTTTGAAGTTGAGACCTCGGAAACACTAACTGAATCGGATATTTTGGACATTGTGAAAAATAAAAACAATACAGCTATGAATTGCGATGAAGATGAAGATGATCAAAATGCAGATCATTTGGAAATGACCATGATGCAGAAATAAAAAAAAAAACAAAAAACCTTCGTATGATAAAATGCTAAAATCATTTGAAACAATCCGACGCGAATTTGAAGAGGTTTTTAAGTCATTGCAAAGAAGCGAGACATACTATGAGCGAAAACACTTTTTCAAAAAAAAAAAAAAAACCTCAGACAAAATTAACAGACTTATTTTTAAAATTTAAGTACGCATGTGCTAATGTATGAGGTCGTCCATTAATCACGTGAGGTTTTTTTTAGGAACTTTTTAACCTCCCCCCTCCCCCCTGGTGATACGTGGTGAGGTTTTAGACTACCCCCCCCCCCCCCCCCCAAAATCACGTGTATTTTTTTGGTAAAAAAAAAACCTCCCAACCTATCTATTCACCAAAAAAAAAAACCTCTAAACGTGTCAAAAATAAATACACGGGATATCTCGCTACACCCCCCCTCCCCCGTTGTGATACTTCGTGATTTTTTACGAACCCCCCCTCCTTTCGAGCCTCACGTGATTAATGGACAATCCTTATGCGACACATCATTAACATTCTTACTTTTTTTAATAATATTTATTGTTTATGTATTTTAAATCTGTTTTATGCAGTTTAAAGTAATTTTAAAAGGTGAATCTCTATTTAACGAATTTTCCATATAATGAACTTTTTTTCGGGATTTAGCGACTTCGTTAAATAGAGGTCCGACTATAACTAATAAAAATACTTCTGATTAAAACACAATGATAAAATTTCATGTACAATAAAATTTATAAAAAAATTGTTTCATACTCCCAGATGTAAATATAAGCAGAAAATGTACTATCAAAAATAAAATAAAATATGCCCGCAATGACTCACAGTAATATTTGATGAAAATTACAGTGAAATTTATAATTTCTGTCTTATCTTTGAAAAGTTCTCTTTTTCGATAGATTTATTCTAATGTTTTAGACCGCTTATAAATGTAATATCACAAATATTATTTCGAAAGTTTTGAAAACATTTTATTTTGTTTTAACTATTTATTATTTGAATAGAAGAGAATTTCCAAGTTGCAATCCATGTGATGTCATGCTCAACTACAAAATATCGGAATTTGGACCCGTCCCCAAGAAAAATATTTTCTCTAATACTTTCAATAAACACTTAATAAATTCTATTGAAATTTTTATAACAGTTTTTTTTTCTTCTGAGAAATCGAAACTCATTAAAAAATTATTGGGGCTAAGGTAAGACATGTATCCTGTCGCGACAATATGTGTTCAGAGTATTGATGGTTTTTCTCTAACCATACACTGACCTTTCAATTTTGGAAGCCATCAGAAAAAATTCACATTAACAGAATTCGTAAATAGGTTTTATAAAAAACATTCAAAATATATTCAAATATTTACTACTTTTACAACTGTAAACCAATATCATCTTTTTAGTTGTAATATTAGTAATTTCGTGATCATTTATTAATTCGAAACAAATAAACTGAAAACGAGGCTTATTAGTTAAAAGCAGAAATCAAAATGGAAATTTACTGAAAACAAGAACTAATTCAAGCAAACCTATTTTCAAGCTGATAAAATATAATATAACTGGTTGTACTAATGTATTTCAAGTATAATTTTGAAAAATATCAATATACTATTAGCTTATAATGGTAATATCTTCCTTTAATGAAAAAATTGGATAAAAACTTAACTCTTAATTTTGTATCTGCATTTTTCCAAGGCCAAAACCTAACAATCTAAGGTAAATTTTTATTTCAGACAGATTTTCAAATTAAATTTACTTTTGTTTAATTTTAGAAATCGACGTGAAAATTTTTGAAGGAATGGCAGAAAAGTACTGACCGAGATTATATACCACATAAAAAGTCTGAAAACATTACGACAATGAATACAAATCTAAGTTTAGTGGCTTCATGTTGTTTCTCTCTGTCTTTCTTCAATCATTCTAAGATTAACTCTTTTTCAATCAACTATCTTTTTTAAGAGCGCCGGAGCATCTATGTTAATGATTATATTTGACATTTAGAAATGCTGATATTTAGATTTGAGAGTCTGCTTTTATTTGAAAAACATTTTCATCCAGATTTGCCACTCAACAAATATCAATTTCAGACAAATGGATAATTTTCGATTAATTTTGGTGTTTTAAAAATTGAAATAAAGTAAATAAAAGAATTTTTCATACACTTTTTCATTAATAGAACAGTAAAGAAGAAACCACAAAGTAAAAGAAGTTATAGTTGCCGTCCCAAATTATGAATATACGTAAATAATAATCATAAATAGTTATACGAAAAAGAACTGTGGTTATAAATTTTAACAATTTTCGTTTTTATCTATAGTGATCATGGTCAATTTATAGTGATTTCCGAGAATAGTTTCTCGATTCTTGAACATTATTTGTTCACTTTTTTCAAAAACTTACTAATGAGATAACATTGTATTTTGAAGTATTTAATTACCTTGCAGATTTAAAATACAAATCGTTAATTTAGGCGGATGGATATGACTATTTTGTTTTATTTATATATTATTATATACATAGACATTTGCTTCATCTACATTCGTTTTAAGTGAAGTTCTAATAATTATAAAAATATATCCTTTGTTCATGAGCTATCATGGGAGAAGAAGAGCCTCATGAGAACTAAAATAAATTAATCTAAACTTTTCCTTTGCATTTTCAGCCGCTATTCTTTGAAAAGGGGTTTCTATCAGGGTTTTTAGCAGATCAAGATAAATTCTTTTAACTTGATAGTTCTGTTTGTTTCGAAAAGCATCTTTAGTGTTTTCTGTAAATTCTTTCTCTTTGCTTAGACGAATGTACTTGTGGAATATTTGCAAAATTTAAACCTAGAGGAAATTTAAGTGATTTTAAAAACTATCGTATTTCTACTTTTCATTATATAATATTACAAATATTTCATTACAAAATCAAAACAGAACTAAATGAAAGAACATTTAAAGAATTCTTGAATATTCCTTTTATTATTTTCCTTTGGTTCTTTTTCAAAACCTAAATAACAAAAAAAGACTAAAAAAAAAAAAAAACCCTACATTATTTTCAAAATGAAATATCCTCTGAAAGAGAACGATACAAATTTTTTTCAACTTTTTAAAAACTAAATTAAATTAAATTTAAACATCTGCCTAATTGTAAAGTTAAAATAACATTAATCATATCAAATGAAATTCAAATGAATGGATTTCATACAAGATATAACTGATCACATTAACTATCCATTTTTTTAATTCCTAATCGTTTTGTGCATCGAAAGTTGTCGTGTTTTCGTAGTTTTCTCGGCAGGGAACCACTTGGAGCAATGAATTTTAATTAGAACTAGTGTTAATATATACGCTCCGTCAACAATGTGACTGCTTTTAGTTGAGATTGTATATTACGCTCGTCATTTGTAATTTCTTCATTCATGTCCAGATATGTCTCTAACGACTCTTCAGGTAGTCGCTGGAAAAAAATGAACATTGAAATTTAAATTTTAATCTAGTAGGCAAAAATTAATGAGTTATTTTCTTTTTCCTGAGGCTCTTCTCTCATTGCGCCACACACACACACACACAAAGGGAGTGATAAGAAACAATATTTTGAATGTAGTCCCCGTGGCCTAATGGATAAGACGTTTGTCTTTGGATGAAAAGGTTGCATGTTCGATTCCCGTCGGGAACGTTTCATTATAGTGATTTTTTCCACAGGAAATGAACGATTGCTGCGGAGAGACAGAGAAATAAACGCTTTTAGTATTGTGAGTTATTCCCTTTTCCTACATTCTAACGGAAAGAAAATAAATGTCAATGTCATTGTTCGCAGCCTAAGAAAGCTCCAAATAAATCAGGGATATTCTATAAATTCAAATGTGATATTTTAAGTTATTGTTTATTAATTATAAAAAAGGTAATTGAAAACATTCTTTTCTCAATACTAAGTCTTCATTTAAGAAATTTTTTTTTTTTAATGTTTAAGTTAAAGATACCCACTATAGGCCTTTGGAGTTCCGGGAGGTAAGACTCCCAACACAGCGAACCAGCGGGACGAAGTTTGGGTCGGGGAGACCAGCACGACGCCCGTCTGGCTTTAACTCCCAGGAAAAAGGACTGGTACAAATTCTATATAGGGATGGGTAGACCCTAGGTCCCGTTTGCAGAAGAACGAGCGTCGAAAAAGTTCCACCCTTCGCCGAGGCCGGGAATCGAACCCATCTCTTCCAACCCGAAGCCATGCGCCCTCGCCTGCTCGACCACCAGGTCCACATTTTACAATCTCTAAATATTAGAAATAATTTTACAAAACAATAAAAGTGGATAAAATCGAACAAAGAAAATAGCTCAGTGTTTTTCTTTACTCGTATTTACCTCCTTTTATTGCTTTGAGCATACATTTCTTATATTTGAACATTTTAAAATTTTTTGAATTTTGAAATATTTGACACCGGGAATCCAGGATAGTCTCTTTCGAGATTACTATCTCTCCTCAGCTGGATTCGCCCAGTGTCTGCAGCTCAGTGTTATAAAAAGAAAATAAACAAAACACAATTAAACATAAAAGTGGTACTTCATATAAAAAAATAATAATAATAAAATAAAATAAATAAAAATGAAAAAAGTGCAATTAGTCAATCCCAGCCAGTGAACTGCTGGCTTATAAAGGATTAAACTATTAAAAAGACGTATACCTAATGATAAATTTAACGTGCTTGGAAACATTTTACAAAGCAATAAAACGAAATAAAAATGCACAAGAAATAAAATCACTGAGCTATTGCTTTAATATTTGACACCGGGAATCCAGGACAGTCAATTTCGAGACTATTACCTCTCCTCAGCTGGATTCACCCAGTGTCCGCAGCTCAGTGATATCAAAGTAGCTCATTAATTTTATTAGTTGTGCGTTTTTATCCCTGTTTATTGCTTTGTAAAATGTTTCGACGCACGTTAAATTTAACATTATGTAGATGTCTTTTTTATACTTTAATCCTTCATAAGCCCGCAGGTGGCTGGCGGGTATTGACTAATTGCCCTTTTTTAATTTTTATTTATTTTTGAGGTTTCTTTATATGAAGGGACATTTTTACGTTTACTTGTGTTTTGTTTATATTCCTTTGATATCACTGAGCTGCAGACACTGGGTGAATACGGCTGAGGAGAGGTAATAATCTCGAAACAGACTGTCCTAGATTCCATGTGTCAAATATTTCAGAAGTTGCTAGGTGATTTTATTTGTTGTGCGTTTTTTTCCCTCTTTATTCCTTTGTAAAATGGTTCCTTTCACGATAAATTTAACATTATTACAAATATTTATTTGAAAAGACAGACGTTTAATATATCATGTTTTAAAGACAGACTAAAAAGTATAAAATAATTTTTCCTAGTCCCTTACAGATCCCTAAACCCATACAGATAGTCCTGAAACTGTAGGTTTGTAAATTTTTATTATCTATGAAAATACTTGTAGGATTTAAAACGAAAAACGTGGGGCGCAAGATAATATACACTTCATCCGCACCATCTCAGTTATCTATTCCAAGCGCACCGCGTTTTTCGTTTTAAATCTTTCAAGCATTTTAAAGTTGTCAAAAAAAAAAAAAAACTTCTGCTTCTCCAGACTACAAATATTCTTCTGCCCCCAACAAATAGATTAAAATCATTAAAAATATATTATTTTCATCTGAGATTCGAGTGAACTGCATCATGTGTTTTCAGAACGAAACCTTATTATTGTGTAAATTTTCAACTTGATAATTTATCATGTGCTACAAATAAAATTTTTAAAATGAAAAGGCTTAAAAAAATACAATCTATAATTATATAAAATATCATTACCAGTTTCGAACGCCTTATGGTGTCCTTTATGAAATCTTTGGGAAAAAAGAAAAATCATTGGCTTTAAAAAGGTTTCATATTAGGCTGGCATTAAAGGTTTCAAATAAAAAAATATTGATATGGCTTAGTCAAAGGTGCAGGCAGATATGATAAGCGCACATATCAAAAATAAGCGATTTATCTTTGTTCCCAAACATTTGAGAAATGACAGTCAAGACGTCCGAAACTGGTAGCGAAATTTTGTCTTTTGAATTATAAGCCTTTAGATTTTATGTTTAAATTTTTATTTCCCTAAATTATATACTCCTCCAAACGGATCCTAGAGATCACCCGGACCTGTGTAAAATGAGTACAGGTTATACAAATTGACAACTCAGAGTTGACCAATATTTTTAATAAACAGGGTAAATTAATAGCTTCATATCGACAGAAACAATCGCTTAACAATGACAGGAAAATAATAAAAATAATAATTATTTCTAATAAATGTGATTTTCCTAAATACCTAACTAAATAATGATTTCATCATAGCAGTATTTTACGTGTACTGGAGATTCTTGGAAACATATGTGGAGCCGTACACCTGTTAAAGATTGACAAAAATATTTTAATTACACAATAAATTACAACAACTAGTTTCACCACTCGAGAGATGGCTTTTTCAAGTAACTGTTACAGCAAAGAACATAAAATTTATGCAAACTGTACAGGAAACTGAGCCTTCTGGTAAATTCTGGTGTTGCATGCTGGATAAGTTAAAGACGACCCCGCTTCTGCAAGTGTGCAGAACTGGAAGCTTCCCGGTACCATCAAAGAGTTGAGACGTCAGTTTGCGACAGTCACGTGAGCCGGTTCGAGTTTGTTGTCACAGCAACCAGGAAACTTTTATACGTCATAAAAACCTATTTACAATAAAACTAAGATTTTTGGATTAAATCAAGAGGTTATATAAAACAGCTGCGTTAGGAATGAGATACAAATAAAAAGATGATAAATTATATTGGATTTAGCAATACAAAATAATTAAAAATATGAAAATTCTTCCATTTTTGTTTTTTTTATCCCTTTAAAATTTATATTTACTAAGCTCTTAAGATGAGCAGGGAATAAATAAACAGATGAAGAAAAAATTAAAAAAAAAATTTTAAGAAATTAAAAAAAATAAAAGAAACTTTTAAAAAAAATTTAGAAATTAAAGAAAAATTAAAAAAAAAAAAAAAAAAAATTAAACAAAATCTTTGAACTCTTAAAGTGGATATGAGCAAGTTTAACATTTCTTTTTCTTTTTTCTTTCTTTTTTGGAAAGACCATATCCTAGCATTGAGGGCACGGATAACGAGGAGTTATAAGTGCCCGGCAACGTTATAATAAAATATGTCTCCAAATATTTTCTTTGGAATTCCGCTTTAGATCTAGCTAAGATTCGTCCATCGTTAAGTTTAAACTGTGTGACATCCTGCTTGCATGGGTGTAGGTGGAATATTGTTCGTTTCTGGAGTTGTAGGCCCTCCGATGCTTCCCCCATCTGCTCAGATAGGGCCCGTTGGGTTTGCCCAACATAAAGACATGGGTGATGTACGCATTGGAGCGCATACACCACTCCAACGGTGGGAACATCACGACCGACTGTTTTTGTGAAGCAAGCCGCAATAGTAGATTTGGCAGCGGAAGTAATGCATATATTGTAAGGTTTACAAATCTTTCTAAGCTGAGGAAAAATATGCGGATGATATGTGATGGAAACAAACTCCTTACGTGGTTCTGTTTGTTTTACTGCTGCTAAGTTGTTGTAATGACCACTGATAACTCTTTTGAAATGCTTGTCGATGAAATCCATCGGGTAGTCATTGTTAATTAACATATATTTTGCTGTAATTAACTAAAGATCAAATAATTCGGAAGAACTAGACAACTTAAAGCTCCTTTGTACCAATATTGTAATGATGTTGATTTTAAATGATAAAGGCACTTGGGAGTTAAAATTTAATGTGATGCCGGCGTTAGTAGCCTTATGATAAACCGAAGTGTGAAACATACCTTCAGCTCGCCTTAAGTGAGCATCAAGGTAGGAGATACCGCAGTTCTTTTCCCTTTCAACTTCAAATTGAACCTCTTGGCTAATTTGATTTAAAATGTCCAAAATACCGTGTAAAATAGACGACTCTGCATATAAAAGAATGTCATCAACATAATGCACAGATAATATAATTTTAATTTGTCCAATGTCCAGGATATCAAGAGCTTTATCCTCAATATATATAACATAGTCCATTCTGCAAGGAGCACAGATGCAGCCAAACCCATAAGAAGTCCTTAACTTTGTTTATAATATTTATCCTGGAAACAGAAGTACTGCATTTCAAACAAATGCCGTAATTAATAGTTTTAATTTTCGAAATGCCTCTTGTTGCATAAAGTGTAGGCTGTTTTTTTTTGCGTAATATGTTGTAAAGCCTCAAAAATTACCTTCACCTCCATAACTAAAGATCTAATTTTCAAGGCTTTATAACATATTAAGCAAAAAAACAGCCTACACTTTATACAACAAGAGGCATTTCGAAAATTAAAACCATTAATGACGGCATTGTATGATATGCTGTACTTCCGTTTCCAGGATAAATATGATAAATAACCAATTAACCAAATTTAAACCAGATGGGTCAAGCCGTTTTACCGTAATGAGCATACAACGAGAAGAATTTTGATATTCCTTGAATGAAATTGATCAATAAAAGGTTAAAAAATATGAGAACAGCGTTTTTATTAGTTTTAATGTTATCATTATCGAGATAAAATGGTGACCAGAACAAAAGAAAAGATTTCATTTTGACCTTGAGAATTCATAAATTGTAAATAAAACAGATAAATAAAATTCAAAATTCAAAAACAATTAGTTATTATGCAGCTGCAAAGCCATAATTAACAAAGTAATTTCGGAGACAAGCACAAGGAGAAAACATGAAGATCCTGTCTCATTTTGAGCAATTTCAGTTTATCCATTACTCTACATGAAAAATAATCAGTGGAATAATAACACTTTCATAATATTAAAGAAAACATATTAGTTAATGAAATAAGATTAAAGCCATCGCACATACTAAAAATACCAAATATAATAAAAGCTACACAGCTTACACAATCGATTTCGTTAGTGCAACTACAAAT
>JAFIDM010006726.1:0-19480 GCA_023159025.1 Thereuonema tuberculata
TCTTTTCATTATGTTAATTTTTGATCACAACGCCCTAAAAATCCACGATTCCATGTAAATCCAGATCTCAAACACCCTAAAATGGAAATTTCGCACTATATGCAAATGATATGCAAATTCTAATCTATATCGCTATAATTAGGGTGATCTCTAATGCCCTTCAAACTACTGACAGTGATGCTGAAAGTGAATCGGTGACACAAGAAAAAGCGCTCAGAGTTAAATGTGGTAAGACATTTTTTTTTACAAGCCATGAGGGAGCTGAAGAACATTTTCAGAAACTATAAACTCTTCCACAGGTCACATTAGTATTTAAAATATTTATTAAATACTAACTACAAAAGACAAATTTTCAGGAAGTATACATCTTCCTTTTTTCAAGTCAAAAATTAGAATAAAGTAACAAACAAACAAAAAACGGGTTGAACAGCTTAATAAAATAAAGATATGGAACAACAACAAATTTAATTGTTGTTACAATAATTAGTATAAAAAGATGTCATTTTATTAACAATAATTACTAATTAATTATTCATTCATATATATTATTAATAATTTAAATCTACAAGAGTTGCTACTTTTTTGGTGTCAAAATTTAAATAATCCTTAATGAGCATAATGATATTATAGTCTACGAAGGCTCCTTCGTATTATTTAAGTTTTAGTTTTAGAATTTTTAATAATACAAGTTTCAAAATTTTCCTGAATTTTAATTGAGTTTCTTTAATTCTGCGGAGTACGTGCGTGACGTCACACGCTTTTTTAACTGCTCCGACATGAAAAACTGTAAGAAAAAATATTATGATGTGGTAAATTGTTTTATTAATTATTTTATGAATGTCAATCTGTAGCTGAATCGTAATGGCCACTAAAGAATGCATTCAGCATGAGGTAAATTGTGGAAAATGTAACAACTTGATAAAGGAATCTGAAGTAAAGTGTCATGGCTGCCAAACGGAGTATCATGTTAAATGTATAATCCTGGATTCTGAAAATGATTACATGACTCCTTCTAATATTGAGTCTTGTGAAGCATGTAAAAATGTTACAGTGAGAAGTGGGAATACTTTAAAACATAGGGAAGGACAAGAGAGGCAGCGATCGTCAGTCCAGTCAACAGAAATGGAAAATTCCAACCTCTCCATATCAACCGACTTGGGACAAACCATTCTTAAGGAAATTAAAGGTATAAAAGAAGAATTGAATAAGGTAAATGACGGTATGAAATTTATCAGCTTGCAGTATGAAGACATGTTAATGAAATTGGAAAAAAAACAATGAATTCCTAAAACAAACAAATGATAGGCTTAAGAAATTAGAAGTTCAGGACGCAACTAATAAGGAAATAATAAATAATATGGAAATGGATATTGAAAACTTAGAAAGTCAACTCCGTAAAAATAATTTAGAGATCATAGGGGTTCAACAATATCCAAATGAAAATCTATCGAAAGTGATTGAAACAATTTCAAATGCTTTAGACACAAACCATCTGCTAAAAGATATCGAGATATATCATCGATTCCCAACCCATAACTATACATACATATCCTTTCCCGTTCCACCAACTGTGGGTCTAGGAATTAACTACGCCTCTCCACCTCTCCCTGTTCTTCCAAGCCTCTTCTCTACATATTCTTTCCCATGAGATGCCTCTCTCTTCTAGGCTGTGCTTCACATCATCCAGCCACCGCTTACGCGGTCTCCCTCTTGGTCTCTTCCCTTCTTCTTTTAACTCATGCCAAACCTTAGGAGTCCTACCATCTTCCATTCTTTTCACGTGCCCGAACCACCTCAGCCTTCCTTCTTCCATCTTTTTCCTCAAACTTTTTACCTCCAGCTCCTCCCGGATATCCTCATTTCTCATTCTATCTACTCGAGTCTTCCCTACTATACCTCTAAGAAACTTCATCTCCCCAGCTTGAAGTCTACTCCAGTCTCTAGCATTCATCACCCATGTCTCCGCTGCATAGGTGACTATAGGCACGTAATACATTTTATAGATTATTTCTTTTGCCTTCCTTGGGACTTTCTTATCCCATATCAGGTGTCTCACTCCCTGGTATAGCTTTCCCCCTTTCTCCAACCTTCTTGTAATTTCATGCTCCACTCTACCATCACTTGTTATTTCGGTCCCTAGGTAAGTAAAACTATCTGTGATCTTCAATGCCCTGTTGTTTATGCAGATATCCCTTTCCAGGTTTTTGTCCCGTCCCACCACCATCACTTCACTTTTCTCTTCGCTAACTTCAAGATCCACTAGTTTCAGTTGTAGAGTCCATTCATCCAATTCCCTCTGTACGTCAACAATTTTCTCACCCCATATTACAATGTCATCTGCGAAGATCATATGCTTTGTGTCTTTACTCTGTTTTTGTAAGTTTTCCTTAACCTTTCTTCCTACCCATTCCATTATTATATTGAACAGCATTGGCGACAAAACACTCCCCTGCTTTAGTCCTCTCTGGATTTCAAACCAACCAGTTGGCCCTTCTGTGGTTCTTACTCTACATCGGTTCACCCTATATATTTCTCTTATCCAGTTCACTATGTATGGATCCACTCCCAGTTCCTCTAGACTTTGCCATATGTATTTCCTGTTCACCATATCGTAGGCCTTTTTTATGTCGATGAACACCATATACACTTTCTTCCCAAATTCCCACTTCTTTTCCACCATCTGTCTCACTGAAAAAATCAAATCGATTGTACTTCTCCCTGGCCGGAACCCATGTTGTTCTTCACCTAACAATCTTTCGCACTTAGTTTTCATTCTGTTCAGGAGAATTCTTTCGAACACTTTAGCGCATTGGCTCATCAAGGTGATTCCTCTATAATTCTTACACAGTCTCCTGTTCCCCTTCTTGAAGATCGGTATCACTTCTCCTTTTCCCCAATCTTCAGGTACTGTGCCTTCCTCCCAAACTGTCCTCATCACTCTATACAACCATTGTACTCCCACCGGTCCTGCAGCTTTCACCATATCTATAGTAACTTCATCCGGTCCACCTGCCTTATTATTTTTCATTACTTTTACTGCCTCTTCCAATTCTTGCCATGATGGTGGGTTTCCTTTTGACCTTTCACCTTTACTTATCTCTACTTGGATTCCCTTGGCGTGCTCATTTTCCTGTTCTTTGTTGTTCAAAAGGTTTTTAAAATAGCTCTCCCACAGCTTCCTTATCTCCGCAGCTGTCTCAATTGGATTTCCCTCTTCTGTTTCCAATATTGAAGCCCCTTAGTTGGTTTTCTCTTATTTCTGATCATTCTGTATAGAAGTTTTTTGTTCCCTTCCACATCTTCTTCCAGTTTCTTTGTGAATTCGTCCCATGCTTTCTCTTTCTCTTCCCGTATTATTCTTCTGCACTCCTTTTTCTTGTTCTCATATAAGCCTTTTTTTTATTATCTCCTCTCCATCCTTTATTTTCCTGCTTTTCCACAATTCTCTCCATGCTTTGTTCTTTTCCCTCACAGCTTTTACTGTATTCTCGTTCCACCATTCACTTCGCTTTGCCTTCTGGTTTGCCCTTCCTGAGGTTCTCCCACATACTTTTTCTGCTGCCTCAACAAAAGCTATCTTGAACTTTGACCATTCTTCTTCAACTCCTGCAGTACCCTCTCTTGGCAATCCTGTCGTTATCAGTTCTTTAAAATCTTTTTTAACTTCTTCCTTATTCAACTTCCATATCTTAATTCTTTTAACAGACTTCATTGTTCTCAACTTCATCGGTCGTATCTGAAGATCCCCTACCAATAGTCTATGATCGCCATCCATTGCAACGCTTGGGATCACTTTAACATTCTTTAATTTTTCTCCCCAACCTTCATCAGTAATAATGTAGTCGATTACACTCTTAGTTACTCCATCCCAGCTATACCTTGTAATCATATGATTTTCTCTCTTCTTAAATCTGCTGTTTCCCATTCGTAATCCGTTCCTTTGACACAAATCCAACAAGTTTGCTCCCTCCACATTTCTGTCTCCCCATCCGAAGGCGCCTAGAACTCTCTCATACCCCTTTCTATCCTTTCCCACTTGTGCGTTAAAATCTCCCATTGTAATGTTGCACTTTTCAATATTTATTTCCATTAGTTCTTCAAAACTTTCTTTTTCTTCTTTGGAGCAGCCTACTTGGGGAGCATAAATTTGCGCTACTTGTACCATCTCATTACCATTTTTAATTTTGATACTAATCATCCGTTCTGACAGATATATCACCTCTTCAACTAAATGTTTTACTCTGTCGTTTACTATGATAGCTACTCCATTTCTTGCTGTCCTGTCGTTCCCTTTCCAGAAAAGTTTGTATCCCGACCTCAAATCCTTCTCTCCCTTTCCCTTCCATTTTGACTCACTGAGTCCAAAGATGTCTATATTCCTCTCCTCCATCACTGTAATCAGTTCATCTACCTTCCCATTCAAAGTAAGTATATTCAGTGTCCCAATTCTTAAATTTGTCATTTTCCCATTCTCACTCTTTCGTAATCCATTTGTAAAATTCGTGGTCCGTTTGTACATTCCGGGTCGTCGTCTGCATCTGTCCTTTCCGAGGCTAGTTCCTGTTTTGAAAGCAAACAAAAATCCACTACTGGCTTGCTAGGCCTATCGTAGCTTCACCATGGCCCCGTCAGCCGTCACTTTTCGGGGTTCCCGTAGAGCCTTCACAGCTACCGTAACGGTCCCGGGGCCCACGAAGTCCCCACTGTACTTCACCCCTACAGGCAGTCCCCTACTTCATGCCGTTTCCCGTCTCCCACCGCTTGGAGGAGGGGTTGGACTTATGGGAGAAACCCATAACTATGCCAAGAAGAAACCTATAATCTTAAAATTCTGTAAACTATCTGCAAAACTGGAATGGGTAGAAAAAATGAAAGCAAAAAAAGTATTAACAAATAGTGAATTATTCCAGAATAATGATACAACAAGAATCTATATGAATGATAATCTAACAAAAAAGAAAAAAAAAAATTGTTCTGGCTAGCAAAACAGAAAGCAAAAGACAAAAACTATAGATTTGTTTGAATCAAGAACCAAAAAATTCTTGTGAAAAAAGATGTCAACTCAACAATCCAAAAAATTGAAAATGAAAATGATCTTAGAAAGATTGAATAAAAACAGTATAAGAAAATGGAAGAAATTAATTTATATCCTGAAACTAACATCTTTAATAATTTAGATAATTGGAAAGAAAAAAATATTAATAATCTTATCTCTTGTGATACTAATTTGAATTTTGTTTTTCTAAACATAAGAAGCCTCAAGAAGAATTTTGATTATTTTAAAGCTAATATAGATCAAGCTCTAGAGTATATTGATGTAATTATTCTGGCAGAAGTAAATGTAACCTTGGAAGAAATCAAAATATTTAAATTTGACGCTTTTAATGATATATGCAAATTGCGTGAAAAAAAAAAAGGGGGAGGACTATTAATTTTTTATAAAAATTATATAACTATTGACAATTGGAATTTTGAATCAAAATCCTTTGAAAACATAATTTGTAATATAAAGAAAAAGACTAAAAACTTATCTCAAAATAAAGAAGTTGAAGCAACAATATTAGCAATCTATAGACCACCCAATGGTAATATAAATGACTTTATCATTGAATTAAATGAAATAATGCAAGAACTTAATAAGAAAGTTCAAGACAACCACCCATTGTTATCAATAGGTGATATTAATATCAATCTATTAAATAATAAAAATAACTTAACAATACTAAAATATATAGAAATATATAATAATCTTGGTCTAAGAAATTTTATTTATGCAGTTACCAGGGACATAAAAACTAATGTATCACATTCTAAAACATGCATAGATCATTGCTTTGCAAAAGCATCTAAATCTAATATTATTGGAAACGTTATTCACAATGACATATCTGATCATTACATGATCATGATGCAGCTCATGTATCTCAAATCGGACTCATTAAAAAAATCTAAAATGAATGTATATAACAAATCTAATAACATAAAAAATGAAGTATATTTTTTTGATAAATTACATGAAATTACTAATAAGGTAGTAACATATAATATAAATAATCCAAATAAAATGATAAACATGCTAATGAAATGTATCCATCAATCAAAAAAAAATAATAGACATCTACAAGAATTTAATGATAATTCTACAACAAATATTTTACGCTCATCAAAGACATATAGAAATATATATAAAAAAGCTTGGATGACTGACAATTTACTTAATCATATTAGAGAAAAGGATAAACTATTTCAAAGATATAAAAACAATAAAACAAATAAAAAATATTTGGATGAATATAAAATTAAAAGAAATTGGTTAAATAGTTATATAAGAAAAATTTAAAAAAACTACTATCACAATATACTAAATGAAAACATTAAAAATGGAAAAAACTATTGGAATATAATAAACTCTGTTATAAACAAAAAGGACACAGCCATAAATAATAATTTAGAAAAACTTATACAAAGAAAAGGATTACAAACTACTCTTACTGAAATGGGTGTAAACTTCACAAACATTGGTAAAGTTGAAATCTGTAATTGTAATAATAATCTCTTAAAAACAAATAATATCCAGTCTCCCAATTCAATAGTTGTGTTTCCTCCTACAATAACTGAAATCACTGAAATAATCAAAAATATGAAAAATAAAAACTCTGTTGGATTAGATAATGTTATTGTAGAGGATATTAAAAAATTCCATCTTAATATAGCAGATTTTATGACTTTATTAATAAATAATATTATTATAAAAGGTATATATATCCAGATAAATGGAAAATAGCCAAATTAATTCCTATTTTTAAAAATGGAAATTATCTGAATATAACAAATTATAGACCAATCTCATTACTCTCAAATTTATCAAAAATTACAGAAACCTACATTTTTAACACAGTCTATAATTTTATTGCTAAATATCAGTTAATACATAAAAATCAATATGCATATCAAAAAAAAAAGTACAACTTTATTATTACAAGATTTAAATGAAATTATCAATAAAAGCTTAAATCAAAGTAATTTCATTCTAATTATATATATAGACTTGCAAAAAGCATTTGATAGTTTAGATCACAGCATAGTACTACAAGAACTAAATAATATTGGTATAAGAGGCCCAATGCTTAATATACTAACAAATTATTTAAAAAAAAGAAAATTCAAAGTTAAAATTCAAAATAAAATAAGTAAAATATATAATTTAAAAAAAGGCGTACCACAAGGATCTACATTAGGTCCAATATTATTTATAATATATATTAATACAATTTTCAAAAATTCAACAAATTCAAATATCTTTGCTTATGCAGATGACTTGTTATTAATAAACACAAATAAAAACTTTTCTATAGCACAAGAACAAATACAAAATGACTTTATTAATATAATTAAATGGACACATGACTATAAATTAGCCATTAATAAAAATAAAACAAAATATATGATAATTACTTCAAAGAACAAAAAAATCAATATTATACCAAAAATAAAATATCATGAATTCCACTGCATACACAACCAACCAGTAGATATGAACACCTGTAACTGTGAAAGTATAGAAATAATAAATAATTATAAATATCTAGATCTATATATAAATAATAAATATACATGGCATACTCATTATATTCATATATTAAAAAGGTTAAATTACTTTTTATATATGTTTTATCATATTAAAGACATCTTTCCTAAAAAAACCAAAAATTATATTATTCAAATCATATATTGACTCAATAATAAATTACGGTATAGATAATTGGATCTATATAAATAAAAATGAAATGAAAAATATCAACAGAATCTTGAAAAAAGTAATAAATTTCATTTTTCCTAACTTTAATAAACTGCAAATTGAACAACAAAATCAAATTTTAATAAATAATAAAATATTATTTCCTCAACAAAGAGTTATTTTTAATTTAATTATGCAAAAATATTATATAATATGTTATAACATGCAGGAAGAAAATATCCATACAACAAGAAGTAATATAATATATACTAAACAAGTCTTTGATAATCCAAGAAATAACTTTGGATTACGAATTAAAAATAGACTTATTAATAAAATATTCGACCAATTTTCAATTGATACGAAAAAAATTGAAAAGATATCTATCTTAAAAAAAATAATATATAGAGATATAATATCTGGTAAAATTATTTGGGTCGACTAATTTTGAAAAAAAAAAAAAAGAATTAATTTTTTATACTTTATGTACTTTACATTTATTATGTATTCATAAGTTATGCATTTATAAAATATCATAAAAGTTTATATATAACTTTTATTTTCAAATTTTGAAATATTGCTTAATATTATTCTTATTTTATTTGTAAAATTAATGGAATATTATGTTTACTCTAAATGTATATAGGACCATTTTTGTTTCTGATATCATTTTAACTCACAGCACCTACAACACAGGTCAATTAACCTAGTAGGACTGTAATGTAATATTTTGATGAATAAAATAAATAAATAAAATAAAAATAAATAAATATATAGAATTAGTACATTGGTGTGCATGACATGACTTTTTTTAAACAATGATATGCTATGTCGAAAAAATCCTTGGTTTTATTTTTTAGGGCTCTTCCGTGCTCAGAAACCCGTTCCGCTAAGGTCCTTTTTGTCTCGCCTACGTAAAAATTTCCGCAAGTTTTGCAAACAATTTTATAAATCAAGCCCGTTTCATTTTGATTTTCATGCTGATTTACTTTTTTACAAAATACATTTTTGATTTTATTTTTATATCAAAGCCAACATTAATATTAAATGATTTACATAATTTTTGTAACCAAAAACATATAATCATTGAGATACGGGATGAAAACCCTATTTTCAAATTTATTCATTTCTTTAATTTTGTAAGATCTAACTTGGTCTTTTATAAACTTATGTGGATAGTTATTTTTCTTAAGAAGAGTAGCCATATTATTTATTTTTTCTATTTCCGTCATATCATATCATTGTTTAAAAAAAGGCCATGTCATGGACACCAATATACAAAGTCTATATAAAGAAACTCAATTAAAATTCAGGAAAATTTTAGAAAGTTATATTATTAAAAATTCTAAAACTAAAAACTTCAATAGATACGAAGGAGCCTTCGTAGACTATAATATCATTATGCTCATTAAGGATTATTCAAATTTTGACATTAAAAAAATAGCAACTCTTGTAGATTTAAAATATTAATAATTTATATGAATGATTAATTAATTAGTAATTATTGTTAATAAAATGACATCTTTTTATACTAAATTGTTATTGCAACAACAATTAAATTTGTTGATGTTTCATGCCTTCATTTTATTATGCTGTTCAATCCGTTTTTTGTTTGTTTGTTACTTTATTCTAATTTTTGACTTGAAAAAAATTTGTCTTATGTGTTTAGTATTTAATAAATATTTTAAATACTAATGTGATGTGTGGAAGAGTTTATATTTGTCTAACATATTCGAGATGGAAAGAAGGAAGATCGTTGAAGAATTTGGTATTTTCAGAAACTACAAAACTTAAAAAACATTGTACAAAAGATGAAACCAAAATTGCAACAATCCTGTATTATGGATTATTTTAAGTAAGGTCAGTTGTACACCAGTACTTTGCTTGAGCATATGAGTACCATTTGTATACACTTTATTCCGAATTAAAATTTTTAAAAAATAATTTCTTTCGGATTGCATTAATTTTAATTGGTTCAACGAAATTAAAAAATTATAATCTAATAAACTGATATTTTTGTACGTATTAAATTTTAGAACGAATTATACTATATTTATATAATGCTTATTTATTGACAAATGCGTATGAATCGATTATAAGGTCATCCTGATTGTAAGGTTACTTTCGGGAGGTCCCAAGGGTTGACCTTATTTTGAGGTCCGACTGTAAGTTTGTTTTCTACTCATATTGATTTCAGTCGTTATTTTCGAATCATAACTACTGGCAGACAGAGTTCTTAATTTATTTTATGATTTTGTCTATTTATGATATAATGAAAACTTTTATGACTGGTCATTCCTTCCGATTCTTTTTTTTTTTTCAGTATCATATAATTCCATTCAAACAAGGTTTCCCAAATCATCCATGTGCTTTGAGTAATAATAAATGTCAGGCGGACTTCATAATTTATTGATGATATAATTAAAAGTTGATGGACGGTGATTCTCCTCCCCTATTTTATTTCCATTGAAAACTTCCTTTGAAACACAATATTTGCCATCCATTCACTGCCTTGCCTATGATAAAGAAGCACGAGAACAGTTCTTATCGAGCCATTCATCTAGAAGATCTGTATTCACTCAAATTTAAGATTACAGTTTGTCCTTGGTAAGTAACAATATTTTTATTTAAAAATATTTTTAAGTTGCAATGAAAAGATAAGTATTGTTTTAGAAAGAAGAATAATTGATAAAATGACATTAACATATTAAGAGAAATATAATTAAGCAAATTCCAATCACTGGACAAAGAAATCAGAAAAAAAATTTAAGAAACAAAATAGTATCTGTAACTTGAATTTCCTTGGATGAAACAAAAAAAAACATACAAAAAAAAACAAAAAATATGCATATATTTATTTCAAAATCCCTTGTACCTTATTCATATTCGTAATGAATCGTGCTATTTAAGGAGAAATAACAGTAGCTCAATAGACGAACTCGAAGAAGAACAACTGACTTAACTTTGGAAAGACATCCATTTAATAAAGGAGCCCTTATGAAATGGGAATAGGAGTAGACTCTGTCATCTCAAGCCAAACGCGAACTTTAAAATTTGCACTGTATAAAATTTTACTTATTTATTTTATTTCATGGACTTGATTGTGACGTTTCTTAACAATTAACGTTTAATCATTTGCATACGTAATGCCGTGCCGGCGTGGTCAAGTGTGGATTAGACGTCGGTCTTCCACGAGGCCGATGCATCGCCACCTGCGATCGAATCCCGGTGTCGGCTTGGATATTTTCTTTCTTTCCTGTGTTTGTCTGCTTCTTCTTTTTCTCTTTCTGTTCCGCTGTCTCTGGCATTGAAGGGTGTGAAAATTGTCAGTGAAAATGGAAAAAACAATTCCCATCACCATTTCTGATGATTGTGGGGTTAGTGCGATAGTTCCGCATGGATGAAATCACACGTTGGGTGTGGCCTTTGCCCTACGTCGAATAAAAAAAAAAACTAAAAATTTGCTTATGTAATTGGAAACAACTTAGGGATTTTCTCTCCAACACAAATTCAAATTGTTTTACTTATCCACTTTCTAAAAAAAAATTACCAAGCAACTAAATACGTGATTTTCTTACAAGCAAGAAAATGTAAAGTATCATCTTTGTTAAAAATCCAAAAAGGAGTGAATAATCATTTTTAATTTCATTAATAAACTAAGAGCTCTACCAAGCTGTTACATGTATTCGGAACCAAGATGTTGAATAAAACATTATACAAAACAATTTTTTTCAAAAGATGTTCCATTCTGATTCGTAAACAAAGTTACATTCGGGTTCGAATCTCGGCGTCGACTTGGATATTTTCTTTCTTTCCTGTGTTTGTCTGCTTCTTCTTCATCTCTTTCTCTTCCGCTGTCCATGGCATTCAAGGGTGTGAAAACTGTCAGGATTGAAAATCACATAGTGTTGTATATTGCATATTGTATGAGTTGAAAATCCAGTATTTTGCAGTTGCTTGGTATTTTTTTTTTTTTTTGATGATTGCTTTTTTTAGATTGTGGATAAGTACAATACTTTGAATTTGCGTTGGATGGAAACTCCATAAGTATTTTCCAATTACATACGCATTTTTTTTCATTTTTTTTTATTCGGTGCAGCGCAGCGGGAACACCCCACGTATGTCCCCGAGTGCAATGTCTGAATGGATTTGATATTTATGTCATATCAACATTTGAAATCATTAAGAATATATGAAAGCGTATTGTTATGAGAAGAATTATGAATTGAATATAATTTATGAGCATAAATATAAAAAAATTACAGCTGTCCCCAAACAGGCCGTACAGGCCCACGGCTGCGCGGGAGGTAAGGCATCCGAACGTTTCTTGATCAACGGGACTAGGATGAGGTCGGGTTGTCAGCCCGCAACTCCCGGGAAAGAAACCCGGTACCCATTCTACAGAGGGTTGGATAGGCCCTAGGATCCACTTGTAGGAGAATTGAGCTAGGAAAAATCCCCGCCCTCCGCCGAGGCGGAATCGAACCCGACACCTCCAACCCACAATCATGCGCCCTTACCCACTCGTCTACCGGGCCCAGCATAAATGTAATTCATTCATCATATCTGTATAATTTGTGAAGATAGAGGAATTTCACTTATATTAAAGACTTCAATAAGGATTGATAAAAAACTTTAATCCGGGGTTTATAGAATTGTGGCCTTTTTGTATCATTTTTATCAATCATTGAATTCCATTTTATGTTGTTGTTTTTTTTAATTTTAATTAAACATTAATTGATTAAACACTGAAGAAGAATGCTTATTTTAAACTTTTAAAGCGTTTACGAATCAGAATGGATCATTTTTTTTTCATTTGAAATTATATTTACTTTTAAGGAAGTTGATATTGAGGATCTGCATTGTTAAAATACATACAAAAACTGCCTCTAGATAAGAGTTCATTTATACGAGAAACAGATTAAGCTTCTCAAAACAAACCTTAAGTATTTATATAAGTGTATACACATGATTACATTGTGAAATCGTTGGCTGAATAAGTACACTACTGTTCAAAAAAACAAAAACAGAACATCTGAAAGAATTGGAGCTTCGACTTTGATTTTTACATGATATGTTTAATAGGCAATACGGAACAACGATTAGTAGTTCGGTGTCATATGTACCAGGTGCGATTTAACTAATATGTCGGTGGAGGGATTCACATAAAGTAGGTAGAGCTAAATAATTTAGCTTTATCTTATAATTAGTTTGTTTGAAATTTCTTATTCTTTCCCTCATCTTCTTCGTAAGAGTAACATTTTTTTTCACCGTCATCTTTCTCCTCACGCCAGGAGCACTTTACTTTGGTGAATTTTGGTGACTCTCCGCTTATTAGTTAAGCAACGTAAGACTCTCAATAGGGAACATTTATTCTAGCCATCTGATATGATTACTACTAGGATATTTTTTTCTCTGCTAGTGTAATAATGTGATATTCAGTTAAAACTTAAATCCAAAATTTGAAACAAATTAATATGTTATCATTTCAATCAGAAATATTTATTATAAGTAAATATAAATATTCCAATCACTGTATTTACGATATTATTAATATTCTTTATTTCGAATTTTTTAAGTTTCAATGTGTATAAAATAAAGCATAAAAGCTTTTATTGATCCAAAATGAGATTCTTCAACATGTATCATATTGATAAAACTAAAATCTGTTTTAAGCAGATCTGTTATTATTATTATTAATTACACAGAAAATCTGTTATTGTTATTATCGACTACACAGGTCTGAAAAAAAAGTTTTTTTTCCAGGTGCATGGGATATTTTTGCTGAATTATATGTTTTAAAGGTCGCAAATTCTAAAAATGACTTCCGTAACATTCCATCAGGTTTTTTGCAAAATAAAAACACATTTTTATAAAAAAACACTTATTTATTACAATGAACTAAATATATTATATTTTCTTACATCAAATGAAAAAATTGTTTCTGATATTTAGACATACTTTCAGGTCTACTCTTTAGTCTTATGAAATCTTTTCTTCTTTTCTTCGATGCTTCTCCGAACTCGTTTCCGATTTCCTTTTGGTTTCTCGATTGAGCATTCAACAGTAGTCAGCTAACATATTGACATCCCATTTTCCTTGGTAACATCTTAGTCTGGTTGCAAGTGTACATCCGTGGGATTTTTGATGATACAAGCATGGGAGTGGTATCAATCTCTTCGTTATAACGTGGAGAATCAGTATTTGGATGGTGGACAGTAGCCACTAGTGGCAGATTAATCTTATACTAAAAAAACAAAATGGCCGCCGCTGTGCCGTACATGATACTGGATTTTCATGTTTATCTCGTAAAATACAATATTTATGACAAAATAACCTATTACTAAAAGTATTTAGTATTAAATTCTACACAAAGCATGTTCTTAGGGTATTTTGTGTAGGGCTAACCTTTAACATAGAAATTCGGCTTTGAAATGAAGAATTTATGATTTTGTTTTCCAAAAAGTGCAAAGAGTGTTGTTTTTATTTTTTTTTTATTTGTAAATATATAAATGTTAAGTTTACAATTGAATTACATAATCCAAGACATTATTCGACTTCAAACTTAATACAAAGACCAAATATATGTCTACTGTATTTTACTAAACAACAGTTTATCAATTACAATCTCCATCATAAATCTCGTCTTCACTTTCTATAGCTGATTCGTTGCATTCATCTAAGTCTTCCGTATCCTTTAGAGTTTTCACAAAGTTCTGGATCACCTTCACATCTACACATTTCTGTGCACTTTAGTCCATACATGCGACAGGTGCATGGTGGACAACAGCGACCTAGGGAGCATGTGCAACTACAAAGCTCTGCCATACGGTCTGGAACACAAGGCAAGGTGCACGCAATTGGTTCAAACCGTCCTCCATCGTACGTCCATCCGAAGCTGAGTGGTGACGGTATGACTGGGTTTGGGTTGATATCTTGATTCCACACAAGTGCCTGAAGATGAGCTCTTAACAGTGCAAGAATTAGAGCAGCTTTTGTTGGTGGAAGATTTTCATCTTGACATTGTTTTTTGGTGAAAAGCCACCATCGCACATCTCCAATCTCAGTCATTGTAGTTTTTGGAATATATAATTGACAAACAAATGACTCCAAAGCGTTTTTGACATCGTCTGGAAGAGTGGGGGTTGTACCAATCTTTGGTAAGGCCTCTAGTAGGTCATCATTGACGGAATTGAATGTTTTCCACCATTTAAGCTTCCCTTTATTGGCAAATGCCCCAGTGACACCTGAACCAGATAAGGCATGAAGTCCAGGGAGAGCAGCAGATTTGAGTAATCCCAGTGACTTGTGGATGGAAGCTATGTCAACAAACCTTTTCATTCCCTGCCCAAGAAAAATTCCAAATTGTGATTTGAGGAAATCGCCTTAAGGCTAAAACCAGAACATCTGTGTCTGGTGAATAAACGTGCGTTGTTCTGTATCCTTGTTGTGATATGTATACTCCGTGAAGTATTATTTTTGTATCTGCTTCTTCCTGTGTGGTCCGAAGGCTTGACACATCTGTTCCATCTGATGATGCAGCTTGATCTCGCCAACTAACTATATATTTCTTGCTATTGCTCACTCCCCATTGTAATATGTAACTAGAGAGAAACTCTGTAAGCTCGTCTTTGTTTTTATTATGAGCAAGCAAATTCTTCATTTAAGTTTTTCTAACTATCATTTCAGATGTTATTTTGTAACGCATTTGATCACTGCCCAGTTGCCGAATGCGTCTCATTTCATTTTTTAATGAATCCTCCTTATACGTGTCAAACACAATATGTACTGAATTGTATGCATTGAATTTGTCACCGATCCACTTGCTTAAGTGTATTCCTAGATCACGACATGTTTTTACTGTGTTAGGTTTATTGTAAGTGTGCAGTAGAGCCATTCCATCAATTATAACTGCGATTTTGTCCGATCCGTGTGAGTAATCTGTTGGATGTGATAGTGGTGAACTGCTGTCAATCTGTTCTTCATTTGATGACAATGACTCCAAAATCGCTGCAAGTTTGGATTTGTTGGAACAGTGATGCATTTTCCCATCACTAGCAAACAATGATTTTGGGAGGGGTGAAAATTCGTAATTGCTTAGATTGAACTTTATGTCAATATCATCTCTGCTTCTAGATGCAATCAATAGCCTAGACATAAGTGAGAGATCTGTTTTCATAGATACAATTTTGTCTTTAAGGAAAACTTTAACCTTTTTTGCTGACGCTTTACAAGTTTTTGTGGAATATTTCTTCATTGTAGACCAAAATTTTGTTTTGTAGCTATTTATACGCTCTGCCATGAAAGATTCCTCCAACGTTTTACCCACTTCTGCTATGTTACTTACAAAATCTTGCACGTTCTTCTGGAACACTCTTTGAGTAAGAATGTGGGTCAGTTGTTGGTTTTTACACTGAAAAGGCTTGGTAGAATTTTTAAATGCATCTTTCAGTTTCAAGACATTGCGATCCTGGCGTTTTTGGGCACTATCTAGAAGCCCGTGGTGATTTGTCTGTCCAACAGTTTTCATCCCAAGCAACATTTCCGTCTCATTTGAAATTCTGTTCAGTTCGGGATTTACAAAGAAGAAACGATTTCTGGCATTATCTTTTTGTGTAATACCTACCAGTCCTCCTTGCATTTTCAATTTTCGGTTTTGGTGCTCTAAGGCTGCATCTGCACCTAGGGCACAGAAGGGTACAACATTACGATTGACAACACATTTTCTCTCTATGAAGTTTTTCCAGATATCTGGATCTGTTAATTGTAATGCATCCATCTCAGCAAGATACAGTGAAATCATCCGTGCATAATTTAGTCTATTAAGGGCAAAGAAATATTTCAGAAAGTCATGAAGAGAAGCTTGGCTGAGATTCCAATCAGATGTTCTAACAGATCTGATAAAGCACAACATAGACTGTACCATATCCATATATGAACATGCCATCTTGAAGACTGGTTCCACTGATTTCCTAGAACTCACAAATCTTTTAATTTCTTCAAGTATCCTATTTTCTTTAATGAAATAGATTACTGCATCATGTTTTTGTTTAATATTGGTTTCATTCTTCGATTGTAAACTCACTGCCAGTTCATCTATAGAGGCTGTAACAAGGTAATTTTTCCCGGGTGTTCCTTGTCAAATTCTTCTAGAAGAAGAATATTTAATGTGGTTGTAGTAGTTAAATGGGCTTCAATAGCTCTCCTTATGTGTCTTCCCTCTATTACTTGTTTCATAGTCACCGAGGAGTACAAATTGCATTCCACCCACAGCTCTGGTATTCCACTTCCACATATGAACTCACCAATTGTTCTAAGTTGAGCTATTATTATATGCAGCTCTCCAGGCTTCAATATTCATTTGCCTTTGCAATCTTCTTTTGCCATTTCAAGCTGCTTTAAAGGTTTATAAATTGCCATGTCAGCTGTAACAACGACTTTGTTTGTCGTTTTATTTATGGATTCGTTAAGTTTTTCGAGTTGCCTCATAACTGTTAACTGAACAGAACTATTAGTTGGAGGCTCTGGAATTACTGGCAGCAAGGAAACTCTGGAAACACATTTCACATCTCCTAAATAGCTGTTATACCCAATCCATGTGGGAGAGGTGATAGATATATCATTACCATTCAATATGGATCTTAGTAATAGGAACCAAACACTGTCAAAACATATTGCTTTCTGAAGTCACGATATTGTTGGACAATATTGGAAACGACAGGTTCTGGACAACATGTATTCCAGTTCGTAGGTTTTGTACAAGAAAGGATTTTTGGTAAGGCATCTTCAAGAGATGGTAATGGCAAATTATTTGATGAGGTCAATGATATTGGAGCATGTCGATCAGACTCTTTTACATCTTGGTAAACAGTTACAGCCGTCCCTTGAAATGTCCTTCTTCCGTCAATGGTGTCTTCACAAAAGTCAATATTGTCCATAGCACAATGAATAAACCTGTCAGTAACCAAATCTGGTGGTATGTACGCGCCATCATTGCTGATGATCCTATTAACCACACTTTTTGCAATATCTGTTTCAATTCTCAGGACTCTTGAGTAATCAATACTGCACCAGACGTTATGCATGAGTTTGATCAAAGACTTGCGTCGTGTTGTATTATGAATGGTTAAGCCACAAGCCACTTGAAGAGGTAACAAGTTTCTTGTAAGTATCAAGATTGTGACAAAATAGATTTATATTAGCTTAATATAGAATGTATACAAATTTTAAATGTGTATATTACATGGGACGTATTGATGTCTCTGATGTGCAACGCCCGCGAATCGATTACAAGAAATTAATTAAAGTAATCACAAAACTATTCCCTCTGTTGTGGCTCAATAAAATAGGATTGAAAAAAGACACTTACTCAGAGTATCTAACCCCAAAAACACACTGCTTTCTGGAAATCCGAGTCTCCATGCACTCAAAGAAAAATGATGTCTCTCCCGTCTTTTCCCCTAATGTCCAAAGTCCAACATCACTTGGACAACAATTTAGCCTCGCATCCATGTCCCATTCTAATCCCACCTATTAAGCCACAACATTACATGTACAAAGTTACAAAAAGGTGATATTGGTGAGCAATATTAGAGATTTCAAGCATCTGAGTTAATTTTATATTCACAAAATCAACAAAACAAAATCATAAATTCTTCATTTCAAAGCCGAATTTCTATGTTAAAGGTTAGCCCTACACAAAATACCCTAAGAACATGTTTTGTGTAGAATTTAATACTGAATACTTTTAGTAATAGGTCATTTTGTCATAAATATTGTATTTTACGAGATGAACATGAAAATCCAGTACTATGTACGGCACAGCGGCGGCCATTTTGTTTTTTGAGTATAAGATTAATCTGCCACTAGTGGCTACTGTCCACCATCCAAATACTGATTCTCCACGTTATAACGAAGAGATTGATACCACTCCCATGCTTGTACCATCGAAAATCCCACGGGACATAGATTTTTGTACACTTTCAAACCGACTATCTCTCGATATCACTGATATCCTGGAGAAATCTTTCACCCTGTTCTTCACTAAAGGCTCCCAAGTTTTCGGGAAAATAGTCCATATGGAAGTGTGAGAAATGAACTTTTAAGCTCGGCTTGGATCCTTGAGCTTCATACGCTACCAGCATGCGTTGTACAATGGTTTTGTAGTAAGGGTCCTTAGTATTCCCCAAAACTTTGCACTACATTCTTAAGAGTCCCACGCTTCTTTTTCCTTTTCTCCCATTGCTTCCAAAAAGAGGGGATCAGATAAAAGTTTTTTATGCCGGGCCAGGGAAAACTCCCTCTTTTAACTTGGCTTCAGACAGTTTCGGGAACTTGGAACACAGATATCTGAAACTATCCCCATCTCTTGGCAGTGATTTGACAAACTGCTTTGTGAGCTCCAATTTAATATGAAGAGGTGATAATAACACTTTTTCTGTGGAACCAAGGTCGTATTGATGACGTTTTTCTCGCCGGGGTTTCAACTGTCTCGTGGTGGCCAATCAGTTTTTGTCCAGTGCAGCTGTCTGGCTCTACTATCCCATAAACAAAGCAAGCAAGGATATTTTGTATAACCTCCCTGATGACCCAACAACAGGGTTAGTATTTTGATATCTCCACAAACCATCCATTGATGCTCTTGGTATTTCATTTTCTCAAGAATCATAGCCAAGTCGTTATAGTTTTCTTCTATATGAACCGAGTGCCCCATGGGAAGAGATGCAAATATATTTCCATTAT
>JAFIDM010006727.1:0-19479 GCA_023159025.1 Thereuonema tuberculata
ATGAGAGGCCAATAAGCCTCGAAACAGCGCTGTCCCCGATTTCCAGCACAAATATCAAAAATAGCTCAGTGAATTTGTGTTTTGTTTAATTATGTGCGTTATTTATTTTATTTTACTGTAAAAATGTTCTAAAGCACGTTAAATCTTTTGTCCAAGATACGTCTATGTCTAATTGGATTGCTAATGATTCTGTTTTAGAACTCAAATATTTTAGAAATTTTAGAAAATTAATTATTAATTGTAGGAGGACTTACTACTAAAGGGCTGTTGGGTATTTCGTAAGCATTCAAGGGGGTTCAAATTTAGCTTATTTTTGCTGACAAGTGGGAGGGGAGATCAGAGCAATGCTTACTTAAGACACACAAACATTATTTTTTTATCAATTTTCATGTGTAATTCAGTGATATTTACTGTTAGTGTTTTAGCGGTCTACAATAACTAAAAATATGTTTACGTAATACTTGGACGGCCCCAACTGAGTTAAACTTATTATTTTATTTCATCAATTAATTACTGCTATTTCAGTAACAGATTTTTCTTAGGTGTAAAATTTTTCAGTTCTTATATCACACGGGTGAAATGAGCAGACAAGAAAAAAAAAATATCATCTAGTTTAATCTCTCTGACTTTTTTTTTTTTTTTTTGAAGAAAAGTGTAATTTGGGATGTTTCTCCACCGTCTTATTGAGGAGCCGAGGTCTTTCCATATGACTCTGAATGTGCTTCTGTCAGAGAGTCGAGTTTAGCTGAATTTCAAATGGAATTAAAACATTTGAAATAAAAAACTAAAACATATTACTTTAATCTTTTATACTATAATGGATGACTTGAACCAGATAATATTGAAGGTTTATCAATGTTGGTATTTTTTATAAAGACATTTAAATCATATAGCCCGCTTGAATATCTAATAATCTTATATACAATGGATATTTATTTACGTAACATGAATATTTCCTGTATTAAGGTAAATACCAATGAGGGAAAAGAATAATAATTTTTAAATATTTATAAAAATGAAATTCATAAATTAGGATTATTATTTAATTCATGATTAACATAATTATCATGAATACAAAAGAATCTGATTTTAAAGTTCCCATATGTTGAAACAGGTGGCGGATGTATTCAATTAAGGAGTTCCCAGTTTCCTCTTATATCCAGGCAACCGTTTGAGTTCCCACTATTCAATAGCGATGACTAGCCTTGCACAGTGGACCTCTCTCCTGGCTCTGCTGTTGGTGGCGCTACCAGCTGTGACTCTAGCTTTGAGATGCTTGCCTTGTGGTACGTACGAGTGTCCTCCAACTCCTGAATGCGAACGAGGTACTGTTCTTGACGTGTGTCAATGTTGTAAAGTGTGTGCTAAACTAGAGGGAGAAATATGTGGAGGAGCCTGGAACATGGACGGTATCTGTGCGGAGGATCTGGAGTGCGTGAAACCACCAAAAATAATTGATGATCAGAACATGGATCAAAGAAAAGGTTTGTAAGGAAATGTGGATTTTGAAATATAACCATCTATTTATTTTTTTATTTAAACTATCAGTTATTATTATTATTATTATTATTATTATTATTATTATTATTATTTCTAATGCATAATTGCTGTATTGGCTTTTAACAAAGAATTTTAAACAACAATTAAAAAAACTACAAATATTAAAAATTATGATTTATTATCTTTTAAAAGGCTTTTTTATATATTTTAGGAACACAAATTATAAATTATTTTATAAAAATTTATAATTTTTTCATTATTAATTCTCTGTTTGGTCCGCTAAAAAAAATTTAAATAAATTTAAAAATTTTAGTAAGTTAAAAAAAATCGTATTTAGCGAAATTAAAACAGAATTTGATCTTTTTATTTTTGATTGAATAACTTTTTTTGAGAAATTACTATAATTTTAAATTTAGTTATTGTATATTTTCTATTTATATTTTTATTTGATAGTAAGACTTCCTTTATCTTTGAGATTTGTAATATAAATTACGACTATATATAATTTGCTTGCTATTTAATTTAGATTTCATTAAGTTTTATAGCATCTGTAGATTTAGAGTCACTGTACCGCAGCTGAGATTTGTTACTTAAATAATGGGAATGTAGAAGCAGTTTGTTTTTTTCAAAGGGAAAAATGGGTTTTTCCCGCCTTAGAAACTGGAAGGAGATTTCTGACGTCATTGTTGTTTAAATACCTTCGTATTTTCAATCCAGATTACAGTAATAAGCATTCATGTGAATGCAACAAAGAGTTAATGAAATATATACCATCTTGCCTAAGGTATTCTGCGATTGGCCTTAGAGGAAAGTAATTTCACTTTTAGGGAAATTTCAGGGATTATACTAAAATCATAAAGTGAAATGCCAAAACGAGAATCATATCTTATTAAAAGGCTTTTTACTTAATGACAACAACTGAAAATTAACCAATTTAAGTTATGAATTTCCGACAGGTGAAAAAATTGTTTATCATTTATTGAACTAAATTTGACTGAAAAAAAGATAACTCAGCGACATTAAATAATTACTACGAAATAATTTTATTTATTTCAGATAATATATGTATTTTTTTTATTACAAAATTAATATTAATTATCTACTTTCCAGCATTGCAATATTTTTTTAATCATGGTTGTAATATATTTTTTTTATTTTTTGCAGGAATCTGTAAACCTAAGAATAATTAAGTAACCTCATGAAATCAAACTGCCTTTACTTAAATTGCTGCCGCAAGCAACCAAGATCTACGACAACAGAGTTCTCTAGCAATATATAATTGATTCATATTTTTTATTATTATTTTTATTACTGTTTACAATTCTGAAATTTGGATAAATAAAATAATTTTTAAAATATAAAAAAAAATCCTTATTTGAAAAAATAGAAAAAAAATAATTGTACCTTCAAATCTACTTTACGATTTATAATAACTTACATTGTCTATTCTAACAAATTACCTTAAATGTAACAGTAAATTTAAACGACAATCTTATCACAATTATTCCATCTACTTGTAAAAATTTCCATAATCTTCTGTTTCATTAGGGAAACAGAAAGAAATTTGTTCAAGAATCTGAAACAAGAAAAAAAAGGAACTCATAAAAACGATTTACAAATAAAAATTACTTCAATACTTCATTTAAGAAAGTTTTAATGCTGAAATACAATTACATTTTACAAATGCATAAAACTTAAAAAATATATATATGACTTAGGATAAAGAAATTTTATCGTGCCTGTTATAAATTAATCAATAAACCAAAAAGGCACCAAAGTAAAACTTTTACTTTGGTGCCTTTTTGGTTTAATGATTAATAACTTAAGATACTTATATAATTAATTGGATTGCTAATGATTCTGGTTCTAGAAACTAATTTTTTTTTAGAAATTTCAGAAAATTAGTTATTAATTTTAGAAGGGCGTATTACTATTGTGTTAAACTTATTATTTCATTTTATAAGTTAATTATTGCTATTTCAGTAAAAGATTTTTCTTAGTTATATTTTATTTTCAGTTCTTAAATCATACTGGTGAAAACTAAGCAGACACGAAAAAAAAATCATCTAAGTTTAATCTATTTCACTTTGAAGTGAATTGTTTTTGAGGTTTTTTTTTTCCACCATTGTATTCAATCGAGATCTTTCGAATTTAGGGGACATCCATTAATTACGTGAGGTCAAAAGGGGGAGGGGGGGTCCGGCAAAATCTCACGAAGGGGGAGGGGGGGGTCAACGAAAATCTCTCGTAAACTTTTTCATTCAGAGAAAATATATATTATACCAAGATTTCCGTTTTTTTTTTTTTGTTGTTTTTTTTGGTTGTTAAAGCAAGATTTCCGTTTTTTTTTGGTTGTTAAAATTTTTGAAATCAAGGGGAAGGGGGGGGGGGGTCCAAATTTTTTAAAAAACACCTCACGTAATTAATGGACGTCCCCTTACTACGAATGTGCTTCTTAATACTGTTGACTTTGACTGAATTTCAATCAAAATCAAAATAGATTTTTAAAAAAATTAAAAATTATTAAAGAAAAATTATTATTTTACTGTATTATACTACAATACTTGAGCTAGATAATAATTTATTATATTGAAGGTTGGTATTTTATAAAAAAAAGACATTAAAATCCTATATCTCAGTTGAATATCTAATAATCTTATATGTACAACCATTTATTTACGTAACATGACTATTTCCTGCTTGTCAACATCAATAGCAAATTTTACAAATTCGATGAGCTACTTTTTGTTATGGAATAATTGAAGCACTTAATGTACAGATGATATTGTTCATTGTAGCCTTGATCTCTTGTGAAGGTTTTCCAACAATGAAAGCAGGAAAAAGAGCTCTAGTGTCACTAATCCTTATAGTTGTACAATTTTGTAGTTGGAATAAATTTTCCTTCAGATTGAAGAATAAAAAGGATACTATTATGTAATCCTCAGGAAATTACGGATTAATTAGAGTTATGATTGATATTCTTTTTAGAAAATAGATACAAATGAAAGGAAGGGTAAGAAAAATAAGAACAATGTGATATATATTAAGTTGTCAGTTTATTAGGTACATAGATGTACATAATAAACTGGTCATAACTAAAAACTTATTGATATAATGAATTCAGAAATAAGTAGGAAGGAATTACACAAATTTTATATCATTCTTTATTTTATATGTAAAATGTAGTTCATTATTGTATTGAACTTTTTTTTATGATGTAATCCATCATAATTTATAATCGTAATTGTGCGTATTTTTATAACACAATGGACATCCTGAGTAAAATGGGTGATAAATTATTGAAATATACGAAATAAAAGCAAGTCATTAGAGTTCACAGAGCATCTGACGTCATAAACACTCGTCACGTGACATGCTCTTATAAATGTAGGAACGGATTACACACTTTTCCCTATCAATCACCAAAACTCAAGAAAAATTCACGAAAAAATTCTGAAATTGATTTAAATGTTTGTTTTGAAACTCCTTTAAATTTTTAGAAAATAGTGAGTTAGTAGTCTACCCATAGACATCTAAGTTAACAATCTTTATAAGCCTCACTATCTTAGGAAAGTAGGCTTATTTTAAATAGAATAAACTAATTCATTTTTTTTTAAATGAAAAAAATACACTTGTTACGAAAATCTCAGAAAATAAATAAAGTAAAACAAGTAACTTTTTTAAAATGATAAATTTATAAACGTTAGTGTTTTTTTGAAAATAATTTACAAGCATGATTTTTTTTTAAAGATTTATAAAAATGAAATTCATAAATTAGGATTATTAGACTATTTAATTTATGATTAACATAATCATCATGAATACAAAAGAACCTGATTTCCAAGTGGGCGTATGTTGAAACAGCTGGCGGATGTATTTTAATTTTCCTGTTCGCAGTTTCCTCTTATAACCTGTCAACCACTTCAGTTCACACCAGACGACAGCGATGACTAGCCTTGCACAGTGGACCTCTCTCCTGGCTCTGCTGTTGGTGGCGCTACCAGCTGTGACGCTAGCTTTGGATTGCATGCCTTGTGGTACATACGAGTGCTCTCCACCTCCTAAGTGCGAACGAGGTACTGTTCTGGACGCGCGGATGTTGTCAAGTGTGTGCTAAAACTGAGGGAGAAATATGTGGAGGACCCTGGAACATGAGAGGTATCTGTGCCGAGGATCTGGAGTGCGTGAAACCCCCAGAAATAATTGATGATCTTAGCATGGATCAAAGAGAAGGTTTGTGAGGAAATGTGAATTTTAAAATACAACCACTTTGTTACATTTTACATAATTACTATACAGTAAACTCCCGATTATCCGCGGATTTGGGTGACGCGGCAATCGCGGAAAAGCGAATTCCGCGGATAATCCGAAATAGGATGAAAAAGGACGAAAACAACACAAAAATGCTTTTAACATGTTTTATTTACATTAAAATGGCGGTACATACATTATAAACAATTATTTTATTTTATTTTACTTTCTTACTTTTTAACAAAAAAATCGGTTAATTGTCTTTGTTTTTTTTTCGTGTCGAAACACGAAAACCCCCTACTTGGACGTTGCTAAATGTGCCTGTTTTATTGTTTACCTTATTCTAGATTTTAAAAATTAAAGTTAAAATTTGAGTTAATTCCGTAATTAATTGTATAGTAAAAAAAAAAAAAGAAACAGGAGAGGTCCGCGGATAATTGGGAGTTTACTGTATTTGCTTTCAACAAGAATTAAAAAAAAAAAAATACTATATTTATATATTAAAAAGATGAAATTATGATTTGTTATTTTTTAAAAGGCTTTTATATATATCTTAAATAAAAAAAATAATAAATTATTTTATAAAAATTTATAATTTTTCATTTTTTTTTCGGTTTGGTGCGTTAAGAACTATATACTTAAAATTGCTACCTAAATAAATTTAAAAATTTTAGTAAGTTAAATAATTAAAAAGTAACAATTAATAAAAATTACAATAAATAATAATAATTAAAAACAGAATTTGATCTGTAATTTTCATTGAATAACTACTTTTCAGAATTTATTATAATTTCAACTTCGTTCTTGTATATTTTTTAATTTATATATTTATTTGGTAGTAAAATGTCTTTCATTGTTGAGATTTATTATAGAAAACTATATAATTTGCTTTCTTTATGATAATAGATTAGTAATTTAAATTCATAAACTACCTACAGATGTAGAGTTCACTATTGGAGTTGAGGTCTATTATTTGAATATTAATTATTTGTGTAAACATTTTCTTTTTTTTTTTTCTTTTTTTTTTTTGTAAGGGAAAAAATGGGTTTTTCCGTTTCCGCCTGGAACAAACCCTATGAACTGGAAGATTATTGGCTTCGTTGTTGCTTGTATTTTTTCATTCAAAAACATATATCGTTAAACGTCATCTTCAAAATAAGATATACCAAATAAACTTCAACATCTTCAAACAGTAGATTCCAATATTTCGTTTTATTTCTAGAACTTTCTCAAGGTTCCGAAGAATATAGAACGATTCAAAATAAAATAAAAAATATAAAATAAGCAGAAAGAGAAATTTAGAATGAAATAAACAATAAAGAAAGTCTATCACAATAAAACAATTAAAGATATAATACATGTAGTCCGTAGAGTTCTACGCATAATGAAAGAAATCACTTCACCAAAGTCCTGTAGACTTAGAAATTCAAAAACGTATTATACATGTATTATATCTTTTGATTCGGAACCTTCAGAAAGTTTTAGAAATAAAACGAAATATTGGAATCTACTGTTTGAACATGTTGAAGTTTATTTGGTATATCTTATTTTGAAGATGTATTTTTCATGTTTTAGATGCAGATTACAGTAATAAACATACATGTGAATGTAATAAAAAGCTAATGAAATATACACAATCTTGCTGAAAGTATTCTACGATTGGCCTGAGATGGAAGTAATTTTACTGTTAACACAATATCAAGGACTGTTAAAAGTTAAACTATCCCTCTACAGGTCTATGCAGGCGCTTCGGGTCCCAGGTGGTAAGGCTCCCGGCGCTTCATGACCAACGGGACTAAGTTGAGGTTGGGTGGTCAGCCCGACGCCCACCCGCCTTTAATCCCAGGGAAAGAAACCCGGTACTCATTCTACAGAGCACTGGGTAGACCCTAGGACCCGTTTGAAGAAGAATACAGCATGGAAAAATCCCCAAATCCGCCACCGCCATGGAATCGCCACCTCCAACCCTCAGACAAGTGCCCTAACCGCTCGGCTACTTGGCCCTATCAAGGATTGTACTAAAATCTTAAAGTGAAATGCCAAGACCGGAATCAGATCTTATTAGAACGCCTTTACCATAATAACAATTAAAAGATTAACCAATTTCTATTTAGGAATTTCCAACAATTGAAAAAATTCACAGTGAATTGTTTAAATTCGACTAAGGGAAAAAAAACCCAGCGAAAGTAATTAATACAAAATAATTTTGTTTATTTCATTCATAAATGTATTTTTTTTTATTACAAAATTATAATGAGTATGTATTTTTCAACATTGTTATTTTTTTATCATGGCTGTAATATATTTTTTTATTTATTATTTTTGCAGGGATCTGTAAACCCAAGAGTAAAAAGTAACCTCATAAGAACAACCTGCCTTTATTTAAATGGCTGAATCAAGGAACCAAGATCTACGACAACTGAATCCTCTTGTGATAAAGAATTGGTTTATATTTTATATTGTTTATAATTTGACTTTGGATAAATAAAATAATTTTCAAAATATAAAAAAAAGTCCTTATTTGAACAAAGAAAATCAAAAATAGAAAAAAAAGAAATAATGGTATCTTCAAATCTACTTTCGATGTAAAATAACTTACATTGTCTATCAGTGGCGCACCACGGAGGGGGCTAAGAGAGCTTAAAGCATCACCCCCTACTCAAAAAATAAAGAAAGAACGAGAAGAAAACCTTTATTAAAGCACGGAGAGGTGTCTGTATCTTATTATTTTGCAAAGTTATCTTTGAAATAATTTAGTTTTAAATAGGCCTAATGTAACTCCTCCCTCAGGTACAGTTGCAGCTCATCTAAAACCATAATCTGGGTACGCCACTGTTATCTATTACAACAAACCTCCTTAAATGTAACCGCAAATTTATACGATACTCTGATATATCACAATTATTCTATCTAGCTAAAAAAAATCCATAAACTTCTGTTTCATTAGAGAAACAGAAAGAAATTTGTTCAAGCAATTTGAAACAAAATGAAAGGCTTTCTTCATAAAACCGATACACAAATAAAAATTATTTCAACACTTCCTTTAAGAAAGTTTTAATGTGCAATCCTATCTTTCAAAGACAATTTTATATACAAATTCATAAAATTTTAATTAAAAAAAAAAAAATGTGGCTTGAGATACGTCTATAATTTATTGGATTGCTAGTGATTCTGTTTTAGAAACTCATTTCATTTTTAGGAATTTCAGAAAATTAGTAATTGTAGGACGTATTACTACCGAGTTAAACCTATTTTTTCATAAATTAGCTAGCTGAATTACCTGTTCTTCGTACTGGTTACAAACAAATCCTGATGTTCACAACAGATATCTTGATCTGGATGAAAAAGAAATCATTCTATTAATCGGTAAAAGTTGTACTGACCTTTGTAAATTTCTAATTTGAAATAACCAATCATAGTGCAGCGTTGGAACACGTCAGGCATGACGTCACGCCCATGTTTAAACATGGTGTCTCGAATATTCTTCTCACTTCACCGCGACGGATCGCGATTACACAATTATTATCAGCGTATTGAAATTTTCTTTCCCACATAAATGAAGTTTACACTGAAATGCATGAAGTTCATGCGTCAAATTTATCAGAGAGTTTGTAAAACCACGGTTTTTACATAATTTCGGTTGTGTAGCCACTCGCTCACTACTCAACAAGTAGGGGACAATGACGAAGCACGTGCCTTCGTTGTTGTCCAGACAGGATTATTGGTATTGGCTGTTGGACATTCGTTATTATTATTGTTATTGTTGAAACTGGTAAATCAATTTTTTTATTTTCTTTTATTTTAACAAAATTTGGTTTAGTCATTCAAATTATATGTGGGCTGTTGCGGAAGTCATGGCTTTTAAAAAATGAGCTTAGAACATCTTTTTCAATCTTGTGTTTTTCAAAAATTTCAGGGTATTTCAAAAATATGACATTTGTTTTACTTCCATTAATATTGCCTCAATTTTGACGAACCTATTCTTTTAGGGCAGCAGGTTGCCATTATGTTTCATAATGAAAAAACGCAGCGCTGGCTACTACGAAAGTCATAAATCAATTTTGTTTCGATTTTGCCAAAGAACACTCATGTCAAATTTCGTCCTCCCTAAAAAGAAAATGCACAAGAGATTTATGCATTTAAGTTCCAATTGTCGCCACCACGTTGCTATGTGGCGCTATTATGCAAAACAATATTTTCGTTCCAATTGTTGTACAACAATACTTCTGTAGTTCCCATTGTTACCACCAGGTCCATATTTGGCGCTATTTCAAGGATTTCACCCCTTTTCAATCCCTTATATGAAATCCCAAGGTAGTCTATATTTCCCGCAGGTTAGCAGAGAGTAATTACGCAAAATTTGGTTCACAGCAGTCAAAGAGTATAAAACTATGTGCGGAACATACAAACTTTGACTTTTGTAAATACCTGTAGATATTGCTATTTCAGTAAAACGTTTTTCTTAGGTGTACTTTATTTTCAGTTCTTATATCATTCGGGTGAAATGAGTAGACAAGAAAAAAAAATCATTTAGTTTAATCTCTGACTTTCTTTGAAGAAAAGTGTGATTGGGATGTTTCTCCATCGTCGTATTGAGATGATCTTTCCATTTGACTATGAATATGCTTCTCACTACTGTCGACTTCGGCTGAATTTCAAATGGAATTCAAATTAAAACTAGATTCAAGATAAAATTTCAAAGATATTAATTTAATGTCTACAATGAATACTATAATGGACTACTTGAACCAGACAATAATTCACTATATTGAAGGTTTATTACTGTTGGTATTGTTTTAGAAAGACATTAAAATCCTATATCCCACTTGAATAACTAATAATCTTATATGTACAACCATGTGTTTACGTAACATGACTATTTCCTGCTTGTCAACAAAAATAACAAGATTTTAAAAATCCGATGTTTATAAGGATTTAGTTATAAGGTAGATAAATATCGCAAATGATAAAAAGTTTAGTTAAAATTACATCAGTAACTTTGACTAACTTTTTATCGTTTGGGATATTTTTCTATTTTACAGTATTTATACTAATCACACAACCTATAGTACTTTTTGTAGATTTTGAACAGTTGTTTTATTATTATATTTTAATTTTTTTTAAGAAAATAAATTGAGAGTTATTATTTACAGAATCAAAAATTTCTAGAACTAAAATAAATTATATATTATAAAAGCGTTATTTTGTCTGTCATAAGACTTTACGTTTTTCCAATTTTGTGACCAAACTATAAGAGATAGATCAGTCATGTAAATGGATAAAATGTAGAGCTTTTTAAGACAAACAAAATGCTACAAAAATCTTTCGAAAAAAGATTTTGGTTTCCAAGATGGCGCCTTTTAAAGGGTCAAATTTTGACTTTTTCTCAATTTAAACGAAAAGTAAAAAAAGATGGAAGAAAACATTATATTGAGAAAATGTTGGTATTTGAAAGTTCTACCGAACGATATATCACTTATTCACAAATGCTTCAGCATTTGCAAGATACATGCAAAAATGTGAATTTTCGGTGTGTGACGCCGACCCGCAATACATTCGAGTTATTCGGAGAAGCCACAACAGACTGGGAAGTCGTTTATTCTCCGACGATCGCAACATTAATTTGCTAAATAAATAAAGTTTGTTTTTTGAATGCTATATATGCAAGGCTTCCGGAGCGAAGCGACGGTACCCGGCTATTATTATTATATATTATAAAAACGTATATTATAAAACGTTATTCTGTCTGTCATTCTGTAAGCAAAATGCTAAATTACAAATTACTAAAATGTTACTGAAATAGAGAATCTATTCATAAAAAATGAAAATATATTAAACAACTGTCCAACTATACTGATTGGCGACGTAAATATAGATATTTTCAAAATGAATAAAAACAATGTAGTACAGAAATACGTAAAACTTATGTGCAATAATGGTTTCAAAAATCGTCTTTACGGAACAACAAGAAACTGTACAATTCATGGAAATACGAAAACAAATATAGATCATATTTTCATAAATAAACATGATATCAAAACACCAGGAATAATATGTAAAGAAAGAATCGGATAACAATTGAAAATGAGAAAATAACACATCCAAATATAATCTATAAAGAACTAATCAATGATGTTAACAAAACAAAATTCATGAAAATCTACATATATAAAAAGAAAAGTCCTGACTCACTCACTCACTGACTCATCAACGCCCACTCCAAACCCTTGGACCTAGAAAGCTGAAATTTTGCACAGAGGTTTCCTTTATGATGTAGACAAGGAATAAGACCGGATTTTTCGAAATTCGGGATAGGGAATAATCTGGCAAACTGACGATGAAGTGTATGGCGGCAACCCCAGGTGTGTGGCGCCAACCCGCAATGCACCTGAGTTAAGTGGAGAAGGGCACAACGGGCTGGAAAGTCGTATATTCTCCGATCTCAATATTAATTTGCTAACTAAATAATTTTTTTTTTTTAATGCTTTTTACGCAAGGGTTCCGGAGCGAAGCGACGGTACCCGGCTAGTCTTATAATAATACTATTGCATAATTAACTTACATAGGCATGATCTTCAAACAAATTACAAAGTTATAATAACTATCGTAAGCGTTCACTAAAATAATCCTTCAGCAAATTATCTGACATACGATAAATGCCTACACAATTAAGTATTCCTTCAATATTTAACTTTCTCGATATTTATCAACGTTCTAAGTTCGTATTAGAAAATTCTACAGTTCTCAAAGTTCATCAATCTTTAAATATTAAAGTAATCTTGTTGTTCCTGTAGTCTATTAAAGTTTCATATCGTAGGTTCGCTACACTGTATCGGTAACTGAGTTCAGTTATCCTGAATAATATTTACACTAATTTAAATAGTCACTTACTTAGACTCTTGCAATTAGTACACCATGGTTTACTGTCTAATCTCGTTGTATTTATCTTTTCTTCCAGAGTTGAATCCATTCAACACGGTGGACGAGTGTTCGAAAATGCATTCCTCCATGTTGTTACTTCAGACGAAAGATTCATCCCTATAAATATCACAAGTATATTAATATTGACAATACTCAAATAAACTACAGTGAATTTTCTTAGTCCGGAATCTCTTTTTCGGCAGGACGAAATCATACTCATCTTATATCGTAAGGGTTTCTTCATTCTCCCTGGATCCGATCTCATCATTTCTTCACTTTGGAGTTAACACCAAGAGACTAAACATCATTCATCCGTCTGTCCAACAATGCAGTATCGTCTGCCTCTTTATTGAATTAGTGTCACGCACTTGATTGTAGGCGCACTATACTGTTGCACTGCTCCGTGCTCGCAGTAATCGAACCAATCGTTGTTATTAAATTCTTATTACTGTACTATCAAATGACTTAATCAACAATTTTTTTTATTCAATTTGCATTTGACATCAGATTCAATTTTCTCACTTATTTAAACCAAGAGAAAATTTACATGTGTTTCATATTTAAATCTACACTTTTTCTTATGGAATAATTGAAGCACTTACTGTATATGATATTGTTCAATGTAGCCTTGATCTTTTGCGAAGATGTTTTTCCAACAATGAAAGCAAGAAAAAGAGCTCTAGTGTCACTAATCCTTATAGTTGTACATTTCTGTAATTGGAATAAATTTTCCTCTAGATTAAAGAACAAAAAGGATACTATTAGGTAATCCTCAGAAAATTGCGGATTAATTAGAATTACAATTGATATTCTTCTTAAAAAATTGATATAAATGAAAGATAAAGTAAGAAAAATACGAGATATATGATATACACTAAGTTGTCAGTTTATTAAGTACATAGATGTATCCAATCACAACAGTATCTGATCACAAACTGTCTATATTTCACAGTTCTTTAACACTATTTCACTGACACACATAAAAATCAAACGTAATTATAAAACTTTTTTTTAAAAAAATAATGTTTTTGAATGCATTGATGATTTTTTATTATAAATCTGCTAGAAAATTTAAGATCAACAAATGCTCAATAGGTCTGTGTGTGTGTTCTGTCTTTATAGCTTCTGAATTGAAAAGGCTCTTCTTGGTAACATTTAAGGATAAGAATCCCTCTGACTTTGATATTTGAATTTTTTCTCTCTGTGGATCTTTATCGAGAATTTAGCAGTTTTGTGCAATTTTGTGGATCAAAATTTCCTATAGAAAAAGCTTAGAACTGAAACAATGATGTGTAACAACGATTATAAGTCTTTTACTAATCCTCTAATTCCACGTGCTTTGGTATGATTAAAAATAATCGGATTTCAGCAACTTAGTAAGTAAAGCGGATTGAATTATATTTTTTTCTCTCAGAAAATATCTATTGGTATTCAACAAATATTGTTTATTGTTTAAAAACAATTAAAGACAACATGTAAGGAAAGTAGGTTTTAAGTTCTTTCAAGATCTTTTATTTACAGTCAGTGCGGGGAATAATGATTCTCCCAGAATGCAACGTAGCTTATAGATTGAGCTTTCGGCCAGGAAAGAGAAGAGAAGCGACCTCTTCTCTTTCAATGTTAGCGGTCGGCCAGGAGAGCTCAATCTATAAGCTGTGTTGCATTCTGGGAGAATCATTATTCCCCGCACTGACTGTACGAGCATTAATGGATTCTTTCTAATGCAAACAAACCTTGGAATTCACTTTAAAAACTGTAGCACTTAGAGGCTTATTTTAAACACAAATACTCTTAGCATAGTCTCAGCTTTTGTGATTATCAGTCATTTCCATTATGATATAAAAACTTACTTTGTAAAATAATTTCCTCAATCAAAAGAAGCTCTTGTAAACTTGTTCTTTCCTCAAGATCCCCATCAGTATTTCTTGGAAATAGCATTAACCTGTATTGGATTGTGCAAAGATTCATAAATTTTTCCTCGAGATGATGTCTCTGCTGATTTCATAATGACGGTTAACCCTTCTACTTTGATTATCTCTGAAACCATCGAAAGGCCTTGATGACAAAACAAGGTTGATTCTCTTTCCGCGTTGTTTCCAATGTCTTCGTGGTCGTCCTGTCTTTTAGTTATCTAGAATTATCGATTATCAAATGACTTTTTACCTCAGGACTGTTTTAAGAAGAATTTTAGCAATATCTGATGATTCACAGATAATTATTGTATTAATTATCATTGACTTCTTTACTGAGCATGCGCAATCTCACTACTCCAACTGAACATTTTTTTTGTCCGTTTTGTCTATAAGCGCATCACAATAAAACGGTGGATGGATTTCTAATAAAGGAGAATGGGCAAACCCTATGGGAATTTGCCCCACCCTGTATAGTGGTAATATATATATATCTATAGAAAGATCTCCTTACATAGAACATGTGTTATTATTACGACTCGTCTCAATTATTAGTCCTTTTCGGAGTTATATACGTCTAGATATGACTTATCTCGTTGACATCTGAATTCCCGGATTTATTAATTAATTATCATTTAATAATTATTTTTAACAACAATAACTATAATTTTCATTTATTACATTGTAAATAATTATTATTTACTTGAAATAAATGATAATATTAATTATTAATTACATATAATAAATATAAATATAATAAAATTATTAACAGTGTGATTGATTGATTGTGGTGAATGTGGGTGGCAGGGAAGCCAAACATCTACAGCCAAGCACTTCCCGCCTGTAGGTGGTTGGCTTCCCTGCCACCCACATTCACCACAATCAATGACTCAAACGTCATATCTAGACTTATATAACAGGACTAATAATTGAGACGAGTCGTAATGATAAAATATGTTCTATTTAAGGAGATCTTCTTGTAGGTATATATCTTGTACAGGGATGGGGCAGATCTGCCCATTCTCCTTTGATATTCAGTTCATTTATGGTCCAAACTGAAAGCATACGCCCACTTATTATCTTCTCTACTCTTCACATCCCTAAAAACTGATCCCTGAAATGTCTTTCTGAAACGACAGTGATACTTTTTATTTTTAATTTAATAAAAGAAGGGGTGAGAATAAAGACGTGACGTCATTGCTTGTAGTGCCATCTAGTGTTAGCTTTTTTAATTACCTAAGCCTTTTACCTTTCCCTTAAGACAAACTGAAAACTAGAGTACGATTATTTGATCTCCACCCTCACCCCTTCATTTCTTGAAATGAGCTCCCAGCTCTGCTTTGTATCCACTACGCATACAAAGCTGAGCGTAAATTTACTGTAAAAATCAAAAGATTAATGAGTTAAAAGCTTTTCAGAAATAAAAATGGAATAAATCACTGAAGGAAATGTCATTATTCTTTAGATCTTGTTTCAACCTTACCAGTATCCTCGGATTGGTAAAACAATTAAGAGAGGAACCAAAGAAACTCATATTACTTATTTGTGAATTTAATATCCAATCTTTAACAGAAAAGTGTTAAATCAAATTAATCTCAATCAGCTAACAAATTAATTTTTTTATCCTGAAGTAGCTGGAAATGGAATAATTGATGTAATGTATTTTTTTAGTGCTATTTTCAAATTGCAGGGAGAGAGTGGCGCCTGATCTTGCTAGAAAAAGATCGTGCAAAACCATTTTGAAATAGGCTTACCTGCAAACTTCATTCTATTTTTCACTATTGAAAACATTAAAATTCATATCTTAAAAGTAGTGCCAAGGCCGCCATCTTGTCTTTTGAAAAAATAGCTACCGTAAAACCACGCAACTATGGTCCTGCTACACAAGTGTGGTCCAAGGATATCTACAAAATTCGAAAGGCACTCTGTTGTGATTAGCGCCATCATATGGATTTCACACAAGTTGATTGGTTATTAGAAATGAGCGAATTGTTTTATGCCGATATTCGGCGGATGGTAGCATCCGTTCGGAATAATACATCAGTGAACGTGAACAGGTTTTTACATGTCAGTTGAAGCTCACAAACTTTCATTTGATGATGTAGGAAAAGTTTATCGAATCTGTTTGGAGTTTTTACTGTTTAAAGCAGCGTTTCCCAACCTTTTTTGTGCTATGCCCCACCTAAGCCATTGTAAAATTCTTTTGCCCCCTATTATTGATACTGATTGCTCCCCCCCCCTAATAATAATTATAAGAAGAAGAAGAAGAATAAAAAGAACAATGAAACAGCGCAACCTGCTAACTACCGTCTAATCACTTGCCTCCCCAACTATACAAACTCCTCACCTCCTGCCTCGCAGGCAAGATCTACACACACATCGAGACACATAACATTCTTTCCGAACAGCAGAAGAGCTGTCGAAGGAATTCCCAGGGTTGTAAGGAGCAACTCCTTATTGACTCTGTAATCCTGCGCCAGGCGCGCGCGAAGAATAAGAACTTAAATATCGCATACATCGAATACAAGAAGGCATTTGATTCTGTCCCTCATTCCTGGCTCCTACACACTCTTCATATCTACAAAATACATCCCAAGATCACGGCATTCTTAGATGCCACGATAAAGAGTTGGAACACAACACTACATCTACGCACCTCCAACACCTCCATCACTACAGTCCCCATTCCCATAAGGAGAGGTATTTTCCAGGGAGACTCCTTGAGTCCTCTTTGGTTCTGCCTCGCCTTGAATCCATTAAGCCACATGCTAGGTAGCACAAAACACGGTTGTAGGCTTACCTCAGGCACTCTGACACCATACAAAATCACACACTTACTCCAGATGGAATATATTAAACTCTACGCCACAAACAATGCACAACTTATTAATTTACTACAAGTCACCACACAATTCACCAAAGTCATTGGGATGAAATTTGGAATCGACAAACGCCGCAAGCTACATATAACACGCGGGAAGACTACGAATTTGGAGGGTTTTGAACTGGATCATGGGTTGGCCATCCAATCCATGGAAGGGGGAGTGACCTACAAGTACCAGGGCTTCCAGCAAGCGCGCGTCATTGACAACGCAAACATCAAAAACATACTGTGCTCGCGTTCACAACAATACTCAAAACACAACTCAACGCCAGAAATAAAATTAAAGCCATTAACACTATTGCCGTCCTCACACTAACATATTCGTTCGGCATAATTCCATGGACAAAAACCGAACTCGAAGCACTACAACGTACAACACGCACTACATTCACGAAACACACAACATGCACCACCCCATTCTACTGCGTAAAGGATGACTCTTCCCCGCAAGGAGGGAGGCCAAGGACTCAATAACCTCATCACCCTACATGCAAAACAAGTACAGACACTTAGGGAACATTTCTCCCAAAGAGCACAACACTCTTCACTATACTCAACCATTGTCAAGGCTGACACACACCTCACACCCCTGGACCTTGAAAACCCTTCTCCAACACTCACAACCCTGACACCCACACTCAGCAGCTGCGTCAATCATGGGCACGTAAGGAACTCCATGGCAGATATCACCACGAATTCAGCCAGCCTCATGTCGACATGGAATCGTCGAACTGATGGTTGACGAGTGGCGAGCTGTTTGGGGAGACCGAAGGGTTCATGATCGCAATACAGGACCAAGTCATCTCCACACGCAACTACAAGAAACACATTCTACACGATGCAAACACGCATGACGACAGATGCAGGAAATGCCACACTACGCATGAGACGATCGACCACATAATATCACGTTGTCCCCTTCTCTCCCAAACAGTTTACCTCCACCGATACAATTAGGTAGCGTCGATTGTTCATCAACAGCTAGCACACAAACACTAACTTATTAATAACATGGTCCCGTACTACAAGTAATACCACAAAGCGTATTAGAGTCACCCTCATATAAGCTGTACTGGGATCGCCCCATTCACACAGACAAAACCATACATCACAACAGAACTGACATCACACTTGTTGATAAAGTAAACAAACAGACCTATCTCATTGATATTGCAGTGCCTATCAGCAAGAATAACTCACGCAGACAAGATCAGTAAATATACAGACCTAGCACACGAGCTCCAGAAGCAGTGGAGGCAGGACCGAGTACGTGTTGTACCCATCGTCCTGTCCGCCACTGGTTTGGTGCCTCAAACATTGCACCACAGTCTCAGCACACTGGGACTTCACCAAAACACTTATACACAACTCCAGAAGGCTGTGATACTCAATACAACACGCATATACATATAAATTTATATATAAATTTTTATAAAGTAATTTATTATTTTTTACTTAAAATATATAAAGCCTTTTAAAAGAAAACAAATCATCATTTCTTCTTTTCAGTCTTCGTAGTTTTTTAGTTGTTGCTTTAAGTTCTTTATTTAAAGCAAATATAGTAATTACGTAGAAATAACAGTAAGTGATGGTTTAAGTAAAAATAAATGGGTGGTTAAGTATTTAAAAATCCACATTTTCTGACAAACCTTCACTTTGTGTATCTTTTATTTGATCGAAGTTCTGATCCTCTTCTGTTGCTTTCGCGTACTCCAGATCCTCGGCACAGATACCTCTTATGTTTCAGGGTCCTCCACAAACATCCCCCTCTAGCTTAGCACACATTTTACAAGATTTGCCCTTATCCAGTACAACAAAGGAGAAAGCCATATACCCAACTGAATGGGTCTTAGCGGGAGGCCACGAAGACGTGCCATGGGGCAGGCATGACAGAAGCAGTAGGGAAACCGGAGAGTCCCCGGAAGCGGGAGAGACCCGCCAGGAGAAATCTTGGCGGTTGACAGAAGGGATCGAAGTCGATCGCCTGGAAGGATGTCACTGGAAACAGTTGAG
>JAFIDM010006728.1:0-19472 GCA_023159025.1 Thereuonema tuberculata
TTATCAAAAGTGATCAGATGAATAACAACTATTCATAAGTTTTACTATACTGTAGCCTACCAAAAACAAATCACACAATTACACTAAGCCAAAAACTTTTTCCTTAATTCTTCACTAGTAGTAGCTGCTTTATCTAAGATTAGATCTTTATCTAAATGGAAAAACTAATCTCGTTCCACATTCATTAGAATCAAGTTGGAGGTATCTTGAGTCAGGGTTGATCTAAGCCTGTTCTTTTACAATTTTTACCTTAGAAAATACCCTTTCACATGTTACTTGCGTACATGCAAGGGTAACAACAAACTTGTATGCTGTGCATAGGTTAATAAAAAGCCCAGATCGAGATATTCATAAATAATGGAAGGCCAAACATTTGAAGCATTGTCTATTTTCGGTGCAGTAAACAAAACTTTCTTTTTTTTTCAGAGTCATCATGATCATTTTTGCTGTCTTCTTGACTAGGCATACCTTCTTTTTTATCATATGGAACTTTTTCACTCTGGCAGCCACGCCCTCTCGTATTTTTCACTCGTTAAACTCTGGTATTGATCTGCAAACTGTTTTAGCTCTATTAGTAAAAGACTTCTGTCAATTTTGCACAGACTGGGAATGGTGCATAGAATGTGGGAGGGAAAGTATCTATGTTTGTTATTTCACGAAACTTTTTAGGGTTTATCTAAGAGCAATCTTTTAAAATGTCTTTGTTGGGTACGAATGTTTCTTCAATACTTGTTTTGGCACAGACCTCTTGCCGACCAAATATTAAGTAAATTGTAGACAAGTTGAATTCGCTTTTCCTGGTTTCTGGAGTTTAAGATCGCCCGTCTGTGCTTATAAACACGTTGATCTCGCATCCCTAGGTTTCATGAGTTAACTTTCTTACTGCAGCGATGCGCGAAACATTATATTACGCGAAGTATAGGTCGGTTCTAAATCGTTCAATTTTCTCTGCCTCAAACCTCCATATTTTATATGAAGAAACAATTATTAGCATTAATCAATTATTGTAATTTTTCTTAGAATAAGACGTTATAGTGGCATCAATGTGCAATATTACTACGAGTATATCGTCGTATTTTGGAACGTCTTTAAGTTTGGTATTTTGGAACGTCTGTAACAAGAGATCTCCTTATAACAAGAAACAATAAATACAATATATGCATATACAAGAAACAAGAAGTTGATGTATATGTAAATAAATGATTGAAGCTGACCGTAGCAGCTTAGTTATGATTTGCGATCGATCTTAAATTGTCGGTTGCTGATCAGCAGTTGATAAATTCTGCCAAAACTGTGGCTCTGAAAATGCTGAAGCTATTATAATATTTTTTTTCAACTTTAATTCGACATCGTTCTATCAATGGAAACTAGTAAATCGATTCTTTACCAAAGTGGATATAATGTAATGTGTGATAAGTGTAAAAAAGTTATTAAGCTTTTCCAGGGAATTTGATTTAGTATTAATAGAGTATTTTTATTATAATGCTGCTTATGAACAATTCCGTGAATGGATAAACTATTTTAGTATATTATTTATTTTTTCAAAACGATTTATTCTTTATTTATCCTTCGACAAATGACTAGAGACAATGAACTGTTCTACGTTCAACTCACGCGTTTTACTTTAAAAAAAAAATTATAATGAAAGTTTAACTTATTTTATTACAGGAGCAAGAAGCATTTTTATAATATAGATAAGATTCTGACATTATACGCCTTCTAGTAAAAGTAAAATTTTTTATTGGATGGGTGATAATTTTTTGTAATGAAATAGTGAATATTGTAGCAAGTGCTTTTTTACAAGAACAAAGATCACAGTCCCATTTACTATCATGCTTTCTTTAAAAATAATGAGAAATCCTCCAAAAGCTGTCCTTTAAGAGATACTAATAGAAGAAAATAAGAACAATTCAAAAATAACAGTATATTAATACCATATGTTGTTCGTAAGATGAAAACATAAGATTTAGAAAAAATATGTCCTCTTCAAATTATAAATCCCTACAGCGTTTTGAACCACGTCATGATTTTCTAGTGCTGTCGCTTTTCAACTGACAACAGACGTCTGTGGTTGGCGTAATATTATGCTATTTAGACGCATTTATTAATTAGTTTTCGATATTTGAATGCTATCTAATTCAAAACTTTAGCAATAATTAATGTTTTTTTCGGAGAGTAAAATGTTAGAGTTTTCCATTCAATGATAACCAAAAATTCTTTGTTGTATTTTATATTTACCAATTATATTCAGCAATTTATTTTTATAAATAAAAGTATAAGTCTTAAAAGTTATCTAATTTCTGATTCTGAAATTATTAGTTTGCCATAGGTTTTAAGAAGAAAATTAAAAATGAACGCTAATCAAAACGTCTTGAGACATAACATTATCTTATTTGAAAGGAGGAGTTTAAAATACAGTCATACTTGGATAATTCGAAGTTGAAGAGACCAGAGAAAAAGTTCGAAATATCCAAAAATTCGAATTACATATATTCCCTCAAACAAAAGAGATAAATAAAAAAGATTAACTCCACGATCAAAAATACACATTTTATCTAAGAATACTGCTACTTTTTTTTTTCATTAAATCAAACATTTATTACTAGCTTAATTATTCATCACTTTAAAAAAAAAAGGCAGATATTTTTATTTGCTTCTTTGAATGCAATCTTTGAGTCATAGCATATGATTCCAATCTATCAATTGATACAAAAATTATAAGTATACCTAACAGGATTGATAAATATTAAAAGAAAAAAATACAGTACAACCCTCGCTTTTGTTTTCCTTAGAAAGTCCGTTAAAATAAATAATATATCTTAGCTGAGAAAAGTCTCAGAAGCAATTTCTACCGTAATATTTTAAGGACAATCGTACGGAAAATTCGTACGAATTATCCAAAATAAAATTCGAATTATCCACGATTTTTTAACATTATTTTAACACAGAATTCTAGGTACCGAGCAAAAAATTCGAATTATCCAGAATATCGAATTAAACAACTTCGAATTATCCAAGTTTGACTGTAATGTTATTACAACTATCATATGTAGACAAAATAGACAAAATATTCTTTCAGAGAGCAAATATTTCACAAAGATCTATGATTTCGAAAACACAATTTTGAAATTTAATTTAATTTGTTTAAATATCTTTGCATTTTGACGAAAGGCTTGTTGCTTTTAGATGCTGGCAATATCCATTAGGAATTTCGAAAAAAAGTAGGAATAAGGTACCTGTTCAAATAGAAGGAAAACACAGGTTTACGTAGAAGTCCCTGTAGGATCATGTTGTAGAAAGGTGGAACAATATTATGCACCGATATGTTAATGAAACTCATTCCTAAAATACCGTCAAAAGCAGCTGCAATAAAAACGAGACCTGGTTCTCTAGTTGTCTCACAAAATGTCTGATTGGCTACTGATATATCACCAATCTAAAGGGAAAAAGAATAGAAATAGTTTAAGGATGAGTTGGCGTAAGCTCGATAAATTCATTTTATAAAGAAAAAAATCCTAATAATTGAATATACAAGGTGTTCATTCTTAAAGTTCTCATGTCGTAAGGATTTAACTGGAGAACCAATCAGAGGAGCGAATTCATATTTCATATGAGGACGTCTAAGATGATAGAAAAAAATACTTCCGAAGGTGGCCACTAGGGCGATATACGGCGCTGAAATACTGTAGTAGATAATGCAAATGACAAATGCACATGCCATGACAAGTGATTGTAAACTACTATAAAAGCAGGCAGGTTAGGAATGCGTCCCTTCATTGCGCAATGACCATATTATCAAAGGATCGCGAACTTCTTGTGAAGCTGTTTTATCAAAATAACAGCTGTGCCTTAACAGCATTGCGAAAATTTAGAACAGTAAAGGAACTAAAAATTAGACCTATGACAGCAAATGGAGTTTGAAAAGTGATCTAGAAATTTGGAGAGACAGGTTCCTTCAGAGACAGGAAGAAAGTGACAAATGTCGTGGGAAGCAGCAGTGCACGCCGTATTATACAGTCATTAAACCAACCCGTAAGCTCTGTTCACAAAGTTCAACGACAAATTTTGCGCTGGTACCCCTACAAGATCTGCTATGTTTGGCAATTACTGACTCCCGACAGAGGAGCACGTAAAACATTTACCCTGCAGTTTCTTGCTCAAAAGGAACTGGAAGTCGACTGGCCATGGAACATTTTGTGGACTGACGAAGCTCACTTCCATCTGCATGGTGATGTGAATATGCATAACTGCAGAATTTGGGCACCTGCTAATCCACCTGTCTTCCAACAGTTGCCATTTCATTCACCAAAGGTCACCGTTTGTTGTGGTTTCACATTCAAAATTCATCGTCGGATCTTTCTTATTCGAAGAACTCGGTCCTGAGAGTCCCATCACCTGCACAGTTACTGACTAGCATTATGCATTTTCGGTAGCCAACCAGGTGATCCCCACATTTCAAACAGAGTCAATGTCTGGATGCAACGGTTTTCATGCAGGAAGGGCATCACAAAGACCTTATCTATCGTTAATACCTAGCCAACTTAGGGGACCTGAAGACCAGCAGTAAAAGCCGTATTCACAACATAACGAATGACACACAGCATCTGATGTTTTGATTTCAGTATGTTGCCGATACCAAAGGAAATCATATCGCACATGTCCTTGTGTACACACAACGAATCATGTTTTTCCACTGTAGTATTCCATATCGTAGATCTCCCTAGTGGCCATTTTCGGAACTATTTTTTTTTTTTGCACCAAACGAAAATTTCATCGCCACAGATGTCGTGTGAAATACGAAGTGGTTCTCCAGTTACAGCCTTTCGAAATGCGAACTTTAATAATGAGCACCTTGTACATTGAACGTAATAATGTTGGAAAAGTCTTTAATATATTGATTTGTTTACATTATTTTCTTTTTATCAAAACACGTACATGTACAAACATAAATAAATTTATTTTAATGCTTTCTTTTTATTGTTTAATAATAAAATTTTAATAGTTATAGAACTTAAATTCTTCTGAATAGCTATTATTGAAATTCTATTATGTAGACTCACTCGGATATCTCATCTAAAGACTAAAGACAAAGCCCACAGCATGAAATCAGAATTACCTTTAAGATATCTGTGCTAAGAAATCCTGCAATTCTACCTGACATATAATCCATATGAAAATTGGTGTTTCAAGTATGATTTTGATTTTCGACTGTCATATTTTCGATGCAGTACTATCAGAAAGAAAAAAGATCACATAATTAATTGTTTTAATCCTAAGTAAAAATCAATAACACAAAGAAATTCACAGTGGCGTGAAGATATTAATACAGTAGACTCCCTCTTAACCGGACTTCGCTTAACCGGATCTCCGCTTTAACCGGCCGAATTTCTTTTTTATCTTTAAAGTGTAAAAAATAGCTAAAAAACAAACAAAAAAAACCCACGTGTTTTGTTATTTAATATCGGTATCGCACGTACTTAAGATACAATTTCAGATACAATGTATCCAATACAGTTGCAAGGGGTGGAAAGAAAGGTGATTCTGGATGAGCGACCAAATTATTTAAATCATTGCTTGTTCTCGGTTGCACCAGACGCCTTAAGAGTTGAAAATTTGTTCAAAATGGCGAATTGTGGGAAAAGAAAGCGTGGTGTCCATGGAGTTGCGATTAGATGCGTTAAAAAGGCATTGAATAAAATGACGCAATACTGTATTTTAAATGTGTATTTATTTTATTTAGACAAATGCATTAGAATTTAATTCATTTCACTTCTCCAGTTTAATCGGATTTTCGCTTAACCGGCTTACCCTCGGTCCCATTTAACCCGGTTAAGAGGGAGTCCACTGTATTACAATACCTGCTTTTCAGTTGAGTTTAAGAATTGACGTAAACCACTTACAACATGCCACATAAGTGAAGAAACATTTCTTCGATGGAACCCAGAAATTGGAAGAGCTAGTGTCAAAAATAACTCTGAATGACTGAGGTGGAGTTCCCAGGGATACTTCACCATAATATTGAGCCTGTAAACAAGGAAATGTAAGCATTTGTTTATATTATCTCTATAATTATCTTATACAAAATACGAAAAAACCAGCAACTCTGAACCTACTTACTACAACAGGTACAATAAAATAATTTTACTTATTTCTGAATTCAAGAGGGTTCTGTTCTAATTGATTGATCATTCTATTTCCAAAGAAAATTAACGATTTGAGTGCAACTATTTAAAATTAAGATGCTAGCTTTTATTTGTACAATATTTAACGTAAATTGAGACAAACAACGAAACAATACAGAGGTCTTAAGAGTTATTTCAGAATTCAGAATTAAGTCCCATTGCCGAGACCTGATTAGTCTTCGGTTTAGGAAGGCCATTTTTCTACTTCATTTCGCTTAAGGACAAATTCTGTAGAATTAGGCTGAAATATTATATATAAGTTTTGGAAAAGATGAAAAATGTCTTGATTAACTACTTCTTGCATTCTTTCGATTGATCTTCTGCATGGAAAGGTTGCATTGAAGAATATTGGAATATTGGAATATTGTAACTATGAATGTCTTGCAGAGCATAGATCGGGATATATCAATCTATTCCTAATGTCCACTGTCGCAGATGCTCTGTGCACGTTTTACATACAATGTGAGGTGCCCAAACCTTATCTTGATCTCCCAGTTTTACATTGAAATAGACCAAATAAGCTCTTTTTACAAAGTCAGTTATGGGTTTTCTTTGCTGAATGAATGTGTACTCCCCACAGATGAAACAATATTCAGACATTTTCTTCGTAATGAAGCCATGTCATTGTCTATAAAATGGATAAATACACGTCTGAATAGTTAAAGTAAGCAAGCAAACAACAACATGAATAGAGCTTGGACAACATCAATTAGTATTCTGCTACTAATCGATTTACAAATGGTGGTGTAAAAACAAAGTAGTCATAACAGCAATGTATCATGATATCATCAATATCTCAAAACTAGAGCTGCTAGAACGAAATGGATGGCATTTTCGGAATCAGCAGCACCAAAATATCCAGAATCAGGTACCAACAAAAAAAAAATTTCAGGCACCAACAAAAAAAAAAATTTTTGTTCCCCAGTGTTATTTGTAACGAGAATTGTAAAGAAGCTTCTTAATGTTGTGAATTCCAAGTTATGAATTTTGTAAAATAAAAGTGTATATTATAGAGATAGAATTACGACTTACATCAATGTAATTGAGCAGAGGCAATGACTGAGGATAACCAGTTTTCCATCTGTTCCTGATACCGGTTAAGGAGGTTCCCACTTCTTCAAAGAACTGACGGGGACTTTTCATGCGATGCAATTGGATTCTAAAGAGACAAAAAAATGATGGCAACTGACTTATCATCTTATTGCTAAATCGAAAAAGAAAGACATGGAAGGAATTGGTTTGGAAAGTTTTTAACAGAACTTCATGCTGTTGTCGTTCTTAATTACTGCATTGAAAATGAGAAATTCTTTTATATTAATTAAATAATTAATGCGACTATAATTTGATAAATGGTTTTAGAAACCATTTGCAGCACTTCTCGTTGCATCACAAGAAGATTTTCATTTTTATTTTCTTTCTGTTAATTATATTGTTAATGGAAAAACAAACGCAATTACATTATCTTTCAAGAAATTTAATAAAAACATTTCTGAAAGTTGTGAATTGGTTTAACTCTGTATTTATAGTACTAATTTTCATTTTTCAAAATCAGTTCTTTTATTTTTGAGGTTTTATACAGGTTGTTTCAGAAATACTTTTACATACTTTGGGGGCGAGTTCCTAACACTAAAACAAGAACAAAAGTCCATGTAAACATGGGTCCGGAAATGAATAGTTTTCGAGAAAAACGTATTGTATCATTATTCAATGTAGGTGTGTTTGTTTCTTGTGTTGTTCTATTGGCACAGTATGATGCGAGAAAACGTATTGTAAATACTCATAAAATGAACCACAAATAAGCAAATAAATTTAATAAACAGTGTTGTAAATCAAAAACAAACCATTAATAGATTCAGAAATGAATAGTTTTCGTTAGCAGTAATCATTGTATTGTTATAAGAGTCAAAAAAATTAATTTTTTAATCGTATATACTTTCTAGAAAACTGAAGATAACTTAAGTATTCAAAAGAACGCAAACAATAAAAAATTATGAAATTTGAATTAAACAAATCGATACTAAATAGCAATTCAATCATCACAAACTTGCTTCTCTCTTCAATAATTTTAATTCCTGAAATAATTTCTGAACATGTTTTGAGTTCTTCTTACCAATCGGCAAACCCTAAATAAACCAATTCAATCGTATCTAAACAATATGACTAAACTCTGATATGAAATTTTGAAGTATAGCCTTCATCAGTAGATCTTTATCAGGGGAATGGTTGCTCTTAACATTAAGATTGATAAAAACAGAGCTTAAAGTGAATAAAGAAATTCAAAAATTAATGCAAAAATGCACACATCGAAATAAAAATAGGTTCTCGAACCCTCAGCAATCATCTCAGAAATCTGGAACAGCTGTTTTAGCCTTATTACTCTTCATCAGCCAGATTTACCATTGATGACATGCTCAGAGTACATATTAAAGAGGAGGACGCCATTCCCGCTCCCGGGAATGGCCTTTGACCAAAACATACAACAAGGTAAAATAACCATGCAACGTACGACCTCAAACTCCCTGTCTTAGTGTTGCCTCCACGTTTGGCGCTGGGCGGGCAACGGAGTACGTTCATAAGGACGTGCTCCGGCCGAAACACGAAAATTTGCGTGGGTTAGAGAGCCCCGGTTCCTGGCCAACAGGTAACCAAAACTTCTCCCCTTACATTTAGCGGTTTCACGATGATGATTGACATTTCTCGGACACGGAAATGACGGTACAGAGCCCAAGAGGCTCGGTAACAAGGGAAAGAGATGCTTCTCTCTCAGAATGAGATTGCCCAGTGGCCATCTATTTTTCCCGCAGCCCGAGAGGCTTTTGCATATGAGTGCGGCTAGTTCGGCACCCAGCCGAAGGCGTCACAGAGCGGATTTCTTACCTCGCGAACTATCTCGATGCCACTTCTATAATCATATGATGGTATGGCTCATCTGTCCTTTCTGCCCGACCTTCGCCATTTGCACGTGGGAACATAAGTCGGGCGTTGTGAGGCCTTATTGTCCTGCAGGGAGGTGCCCAGCCTCCCTGGTATTATCTTGAAGGGAAGTGCCCAGCTTCTCTAGTCAGGGAAGCGCCCAGCTTTCCTGGCCACTCGTCTCTCCAAAGTTCCGGCATGGTAAGTTTTCAGTGGCTCTCCCGATCCTCTATGGCCCCGCAGCGGCCATCGCGAGGGAATCAGTGTTTCGTGTCTGTCCTTATATGTCTGTCTGGTGAGTAGTTTTGTCGTCGATGGGTAACTCTAGCCCCCTTGTGAACAGTCCCTCCCTGCTGTCCCTCCTCCTCCCTCTGCGGGCCCTCTTTCCTGGGTTGGCGGCTTTCGTCCCCGTTTTTTAGTAGAGCCTTAAGTTCTCAGCCGCTTAAACCCTTAGTTGGGTACAATGCGTGTAAAGACTGTGTCTTAGCAAACGCCAGGCACAAAAGAATTTAAGCTGTCTCAGATACCTGAGATGATGGCTATTTTTATGCGAGAACTTATTTTTATTTCGATTTGTTGCATATTTGCCTTAATTTTTGATTAAAATTGGTATTTTTAAATCTGACAATAAAAGTAAATTTTTAAAGATTTTAAAGATGTAAATGAGTGTTTTATTGCTTGAGTTACTGAAGCATCTTTGACGATGTTAGCGGATTGTATGCGATAATGAAAAAAGAATTGGATTTCTTTGTTAATGATATTTTTTAAGTAATATTTCTTATCTGTCGTCAAATAGTATTTGGGTGAGAAGCTTTAGTTATGTTTTTAAGAACAATTAAGTATATTGTTAAAATCTATACATTTAATTAGAGCGCATGCGTCCGATAAGGTAAGACGTGCAGTTTCTTCGCTCCTCAAACAATTTAAAATATTATCAAACAACTACTACTTCTAAATTCCACTCAAATCTTCACTTAACTATCGCTAAATCAATGTCTAATATGAATGAATATGCTAAACTAAAAATTAAATGCAGTAAATGCCATAAATTAATTAAGAATAAAGAACTTAGATGTATGGCGTGCGGCACAGAACAACACATTGCCTGTGTCAAGGATAAAGAAATTACGATAAACACTACCCCTTCCAGAAAAAGACAATGGAAATGCGAAAAATGTAACAATATAACTACAAGAAGAAAGGTAACAAGTAATGAAGAGGAAGATGAAATACATGAAGAAATAAACCAAACAGGCTCGGCAAAGCTCTCAATTTCCCATGACAAAGAAATGGACCCTGCCTATAACGAGATAAGTACAGATTTGGGATTAACCATTACGAAAGAACTAACGGGAATTAGAGAGTCAATCAACTTCATAAATAAACAATATGAGGAAATATTAACCAAATTGGATAAATTTCAAACAGACCAAAAGGTTATCACTGGAAAAATAAAGGAAACGGAAAATGAACTCTCGACTCTCGACAGACTAGAATCACAGCAGAGAAAAAAAAAATATTGAAATTATAGGGGTAGAAGAAAGTGAAAATGAAAATGTAATTGAAGTTATAGGAAAACTAGCCGAAGCAATGAACTTACAATTCTCACAGGAAAACATAGAAGCATGTCATAGAAATGGTAAAATAAATAGACACAAGGGAAGGCCAATTATCGTCAAATTCAGCAACAGAAGGAATAGAGATATATGGCTTACGAAATACAAACAATTGAAAAACCTAACAAACAGCAATGTTTTTAAAAATCATAATCATGAAAGAATATTTATAAACGAAAATCTAAGATCAAAACAAAAAAATCTTTTCTGGCTAACAAAAATAGAGGCAAAAAATAAAGAATACAAATTTGTTTGGATTAAAAATTCCAAAATATTGGTAAGAAAAAATGAAAATTCTAGAATAGTGAACATTAAATCTAAAGAAGAATTAAGCAAATTATAATTAAAAAAAAATGACATATATTTAAACAAATAGAATTAGGTTATTTGAAAATCACCGATAACATCTTAGATTGGAATTTTGAACAAAATAATTTTAATTTTCCTTAATTTTAATTTAACCAAAGAAGAAATTTAGAACAGAAAAATGCAGTGTATATTGTTCCGAATTAAAATTGTAGCAAGGCTTAATAAGAATTCCTTTTTAAACACATGCTCCAAACATATAGAATTAATTGACAGCAAAAGAAAGTCATTATTTTTCAGCATTTCCTTAGGTTCAGGCATCGTCCACTATTTTAGAAGTAAGGAACGGTTAGGAATAGCAGTCAAAGAATCTGATTATATTACAGTAAAACCTCGTTAAATCGTCACCCGGATAAGTCGTCACTCCGCTTAAGACGTCGTTTTCCTTTGGTCCCGACAAGGTCTCATAGACAATAATGTAAAATAACCCTCTTTTACTCGTCACCAAATTTAATTCTACTCCGGATAACTCGTCACCCTCAAAACTGGCGAAAAGCATCTTTATTCTCAATTTTGCATGCTATCTTTTCAGCCCCGCCCCTTCACTCTAAGAAAGCCTAGCCTTTACGGGGAATTTTCACGTGGGAAATTCACTTGGGAAATTACACACTTCTCGCTGCGACTCTTGTCAAGAGTAGACGTTTTTCTTGACCGCTACTGAGTGTGATTTTATTTCATAGCGAGTAAGCCCCGAAAATTTAAAAGCGATTAAAATTGTTTTTCTTCCTCCAAATGTAACTGAACTTCTTCAGCCTTTAGATCAAGGGATAATTCTTGACTTTAAACGAAAGTACAAAAAAATGCTTGTAAAGGACATGATAAAAGCCTTGGATAGGAACGAAAAGCTAGAAGTTTCGGTTTTAGATACGATTAACTATGTGCACAAAAGTTGGAGTTCCATTTCATTACGAAGTGTTTCGAATTGTTACCAGTAATCAGCACCTTCATCAATCAACACTGTTGGATTATTTTAATGCTAGTAAAAGAAAATAAAATGTGGTAAGTATAAAATGTGTTTTTTTTTTATTTTCCACTCATTCATTTGTATGTATTGATTTCTGAAAATCTTGTTTTTCTTACCGAATCCTACAGCAATTAATAAAAATATTGTATTTCAATGTTGTTGTTTTTTGTTTTGTTTTTTTCAAAAATGCCCACTCCGCTTAAGTCGTCAAAAATGTTCGGTCCCTTGAGTGACGACTTAACGAGGTTTTACTGTATTTCCTCCCTTTATAAAAAGTAACGTAATTCCATCACAGGGTCCTTACACATAAGAAACTTTTTATGTCATAAACATCATAACTCTTTAAATTACACACATAGAATAAGGCGTAGGATTAGAAGTACCAATCAGAGAGAAATTTAAAAAAATTAAAAAATTAAAATTGTGTTAATATTTAAATGGAAAATATAAAATGGGTTAGTGTTTTCAATTGACTTACTTAAATGCGTTGATATCAAAACTGCAGAACAACAGAACTAATAACAATACTTGGAATTTCATTTTGACTTGTTAATCGAGTCTTAGATTCATTGCAAAAAGAATATCAAGGAAAATTAAGATGTAATGGGAAATACATTTTATAGCTATCGCAATGATTGAGGATCATCGCTTCATTTTGAATAAAATATAAATTAAATAATTGAACAAAAACATCAGAAGAAGGAATATTACCACACGAAACAGCAAACGTATTGTTTTGGCTCGAGAGATTAATACTATTTCAAGCTACAAACTTTGAAAATATCTTCAACTATTGTTAAATAACTAACAATGAAATGCTGTAAACACTTTTTTATATTAGATCACCATAACACTCATTTATCACTATCGTAAGCAGTCACAAGTTTACAGCCTGCCTATCAAACCGCTAGGGGACCGCTTTTGCTTTTATGCTGTCTGGATGGAACACTTATGTAACCGCCAAACGGTTAGAGATATTCGAATGTAACCTTCTCCATTGTGTTCAGCATCAAAATGTAGGTCACAACTTGTAAAAAATCAAACCTCGAGGACCACTCCTTGACCCCCCCCCCCAAGGCGTTTTCTGTCTTTTAAAGGCGTTTTTAAAAGAAAGACAACGCCTTGGGAGGGTCAGGACGTCTGATTCTTTACACCATCAGACGTTCTTTACACCGTGGTCACCTACTTTTTGATGCTGTACACAATGGTGAAGGTTTCATTCGAATATCTCTAACCGTTTTGCCGTTACAAAACCGTTTGGCCGTTCTATCCAGACAGCATAAAAACAAGAGATATCTCTAGCGGTTTTACAGGCAGGCTGTAATAAGTGTTTTGCTAATAATGGGTTGCTAAAAACCAAGAAACCTGGTATTGTTTTAATTTCCGTATTATTATGAATGTGAATATTACTAATGCAAAAGGCGCAATTGTTGCGTGTAGTGTCATTGTTCTGATGGTTGTAGAGCTGCATTATAAATGTGAGTGTGGCGATGCGGGGAAAAACAAAATGCTGATGCTAAGCGAGAAGCTTCACGCTTGCGTAAAGAACGGTCTCGCCCAAAATTGTGTTTATAAAATTGTGCATATTATGGGGCCTCTTTGCTTTTGACACTGTCTAAAAGCATTAATAATCTTATTTTATTATTGCAATGGTATTAATTATACTCCACAGTATTTTAAATGGACTCACTGCCATATCACATTCGAGGATTATTTAAACTTAGGACTTATTTAAATCAATAGTGAATACATACATACTATAAACAGAGCGTATAGATCTAATATTGCCTTTCCATCCCGATGTCATTTTCAATTCAGGAAATTGAAAGACTAGAGATACGAAAACTTTTCCAAGAGCATTGAGGTCATGTTCTTAAGTAAATATTCCTTTGCTGAGGTAGTACAGGTGTCCTAATCATTAATATATCTTTCTTTCTGTTGACTTTTTAATGACGCGACTTTTTAATTAGGACTATTAAAAAACACTACAATTCATTCTTTAAGCGACCTAATAGAAAGAAAACATCCGTCAATATCTGTGGTGGCCATCTAACAACGATCTAAAGAAATAGGTCTGTGAGATCATGAAGTTGCTTCTGTAAGCAATATAAATCGTGCAATACCAATATAAATCGATGCATTTTCTACGGCGTGTTTTAGGCTACAGTTCTTAGGATCTTCAAAGATTACAGGCATAAAAAGCTCTGTATAAAAACCAAGGAACCTTTATAATAAAAGCCTCCCCTCCCGTAACAGTGCCTAATAATTGTTTTATTATTTAATAAAAATAGAAAGAAAAAACTAAATTTATTTGCTCTTTGATAAAATTGATAAAGAATTAAAGAATTCACTTAATTTCTTAAGAATACACAATATAATTTTTTTATCATTTTAGACTTCTGAAAGACGTCTTATATCCACGGTTTGTTTGTCTGTGGACACATCCCACAATGCTTCGCAACGGCTTCTATTAGCTCAGTTGTAGGTGGCCTGAATGTTGAATGTTGAAAGTGGTCAATTGCCTCATGGGCAATTCTTATTCTTCATTTTTTTCTCTCCATTTTAAATCTCTTCACAGTTTCTTAACTTAAGTTTTTTTTTTAATCATAATTAGGAATACAGTGTATTAACAAGGTTTGAGTTAAGAATGACGATTAATCCATAAAAATAGGGGTGGGTAAGATAGCATGGGGTCGCAACGAGACCACCCCGGCGCCGTCTATTCTAAAATAAAGGTGACTCAGAAGCCGTTGCGATGCACTGTGATTGGTTTACTAATTGCTATCTTACCTTGTGTTTGCACAAATTTAAATCCACTGAGCGAGTTAAATAAATATTATTATTTCCATTTAGACTTAAATTCAAAAGGTTTTGGAATTAATTTCATCGAAAGCACAAAGAAAGATGAAGTAACGAAATAATTCACAAAATGATAAATGTATAAAATTCTCAAATGTTTTTCATTCAAGCTGAGTTGTTCCACTTAAGAAAAAAGAAAAGCCGTAGAAGAAACTCAGGCTACTCTTCGATGTTACGATCTTAAATTATTCAGAAAATAATTTAATTAGTTGTAGTGAAAATTAAAAGCATTTAGAATGCTGGAAAAGAAATTTATAATTTTTTTTTCTCTCGACTGGACGAGTTGATTGTGAATTTCAATATTCAAATTAGTATTCTAACGTAACGAGTTGTTACGTCATAAAATGGAAGAGCGTGTCTCTTTGGTCAGATCGTTTTGTGTCCAGTTTGAATGATAGAAAGTTTGAGTCTTAACGCACACTAGGATATGTCGTGTGCAGAGAAAAGAAAAGTCTTGAAGAGAAACGGAGATTTTCGTAAGACAGGGCAGAGACTTGTAAGACCTGTAGTTACACAAGGTGAATCAAGTTAAACGTTAAAGAGTGACGAAGAGCTGGAAAGAAACCATAGTCAAAATTAGGACAGCTGAAACACTCTGGATAATAAGTTCAAGAAGCCCGCCAGCTATAGAAGCAACTATTATATAAATCCTAAAGATTTATTACTGAAGCATTATTACGATAAGAAGCAATCATTCCTATTCGTATTATTTTTCATGGAAGACGAAAACCTGGAATATTAGAAGAAGCGAAGATAGAGGCCAATTAGCTTTACCTAACGAAGCTTATGCAAGTAAATAATGCCATATTTGCCAAGAAGAACTCTTGATAATTAAAGTTAAATTATAAAGGAACTTTAATTATTATAAGAAGAAATAAACTTTCCGTTTATTGTTAAAACCAAATTGTCAACCTAATTCTGAAGCGCCATTAGTTCTAAAGCAGACGCTCAGTACCGAAGAATTGTGGGAAGTAGTAGTCAAGTGTCTGTTAAGCCGGCGCCATATTCAAAGTGCAACGGGAAGGATGGTTCCTGCCAAGCAATGTTGATGTGATTCCAAGAAGACTGGCTGTGCAATTCCAGACGAATCATTTCAACTGATACTACGCCACCAAGGTGAAAAGCCGATAGCAAGCATCGAACTGTAAGTAATTATTTTCTATTTACATTTTGGAGGGAGCACGGAAGGGAACTTTGTTTAGAGCGACGAAGTTAACAAAATATAATTTCACACAGGTGTATTATTATTAATGAAAAGCCATATATAAATTAATCGAAGAAACCTTTATTGAAATTATAAAGATAGAATACGTTCACACAAGTTAAGTGAATTGCCAGTAATTTATTCATTATTAATCACATAGATGAACGAGATGCCTCAAATTAGATTCACACAGGTGAAATTAATTATAGTCATTAAATTATATTTCAAGCAGTGTTTTTTGAGATACGAACTCTCGCGTATTGAGAACTTTAAAGTGATAGTGTTACTAAAATGATAGTAAGCTACAACCGTTACTATATAGCAGTGATATTAAATATCTGATAAGCGTGCTATTATTATTATTTATAGTATGTGAAGAAATTAATTAAGGAGTTAACTTTGCTACTACTAAACAGTATTTTCAATTGTTAGTTATTTATGAGAAAATATCAAGACGATATTTATCAAAAGGATTATTTATAGAATCTAAGAACTGTAGCTGACCACGTAAGAAATAGAACACTAACATATAGCAGAAGTGTAAATAATTGTTTTTGAAAACAAATTTTTAATGACCCCTCTAATAAATCATTTTATGATTTTACTCTGGTTTCCACTAATTTTCTTGTTGTCACTGTACAACCAAGTAGGCGTTCTGCAAATTACCCCCAGCATTCAATATTTTAATAACCTTAATGCTACACTGTTTTACAGACACATAACACTGTATACCGGTAATTTATAGAGATTTTTATCAAATTGATTTAAACCAGTGGTGCGCAACTTTTTCTTAGACAACTATTTCAGATGAATCTTTAGTTGAATATCATCCAATTCGCATTTACTGTTTTCCTGTCATTACAATGAGACAGACTTTTAATAAAATAATTTATTACTTGTATTAAATTTCACAGAAGATTCCATTTAATACGTAGGCTGAGTCAAAGGCTGAGTTTACATAAAGTTTGAATCGTTGGAATCAGTTTTAGGCTTTGAAAGACGCCTTATATCCCCGGTTTGTCTATCTGTCTGTGGACACATATCCCACAATGCTTCGTAACGGCGTCTGTTAGCTCAGTGGTTTAGAGTGTCTTCCTAATAACGCGAAGGTCGTGGGTTCGATCTCCTCATGGGCAATTCTTATTCTTTAATTTTTCTTTCATTTTAAATCTTTTCACAATTTCCCAACTTAAGACATTAGGAGATATTGGTTATGTAATCCTTTAGAATTGGGATTTTGATGAATACTTTATTTTCTCTAAAATGAGTATCACGTTGTTTAAAGTAGATACTTAGGAATCAACTGTTTAGGATTTCTTGAATGTTACCGTAAACCGGGGTGACTTTGTGACAGAATTTGAGGTTTCCAAGATGTAACATTAATATTTTTCGTTACCCCCACTTTATAGCCGGTGATTTGGGTTACCCCATCCTTCCTCTACAAAACTGTATATATATAAATCTCGTTGCCTCAATCGTGTTTTAATAATTAATGTAAAAAGTTGTCACAAACTCACCCCCCAGCTGGGGGTGACTTTGTGACAAGCTCTTTTTGAGTTAGAAATGCATGGGAGAAAGAAATATCACAAATTCAAACCACATACTTTGTATTTAAAACCATTTTTACTGTTTTCAATGAAAGGGTTAAAAGATTTAAACAGAGTAAATTATACATTTAGGTTGGGAAAAGGAAACTGGATGTAACATGAAACATGAACACTTTTTCCTACTTCTTAAGCAAATCAGTCTGAATTTTTACATCTTAAATTAGTGTAATTGAACAACTTTAAAAGGTCCTCTATTATTAATTTTTTTGGGAGGATCAATACGAAACAAAACTTCTTTTTGATACAAAATTGAGCCAGGTTTCAGTTCTTTGTATTTTCACACTGAACTTCGTTCTTGAGAAGAACTAATTTATGTAGCTATTCTGTAGATTCCTTCCAATTGTTTCCACTCTTTTCCATTGCGCTGACAATTACACTGTCCAGTCTATCTCTTCTCTATCACCTTTCCTCAGAAAAGCTCTCCTTCAAAGTTGGCAGCTATGTGATCTCCTTGATCATATTCTGTTTCCGTGGGCGGAGTGGGTGAAGCTCGAATAGGAATCTCATCATCTGAAAACTCTTCGTACAAGTCTAAACTTGAGTCCTCGGCATTTTAAAATATCGTTATGTACACTGCAAGACAAAATATATAGGTTAAAACACAGTAAAACAATCGCGGGGTGAATGTGACGCTGTCACAAAGTCACCCCGTCAATCTTTGATTTTTTACATAATGGTTAATAACTCATACAAAACTCGTCCAATTAACATCATTTTACAATATATTGTACATAATATATTAATGTTCAATAATAAATAGCTATTAAACGATATCCTCATCTGTATTTCGCTGTGCAAATCAAACTTGACGGTAAACACAACAATGCTTCAAAAGTGGTCCTTGGCAACAATGCTTCTGGCTCACCGGATCGAGGCGCAAAGAGTTTGACAGTCGACTGTTAGGCGCCAGCACACATGACACCAACTCATGGCAGTGCCCATTGCCTGCTTCTCCCTAGGTTCCGGGCGCGAGATTATAAATAAGAAAAATTGACCACGCGTCACAAAGTCACCCCACTAGTCACAAAGTCACCCCGGTTTACGGTATCTCAGTTGGTTAGAGCGTCGTGCTAATAACGCGAAGGTCGTAGATTCGATTCCCTCATTGCCATTCGTATTTTTCAATTTTTTTCTCCCCATTTTAAATCTTTTCACAGCTTTTCCACTTACGTTTTTTTTTTTAAATCATCATTAGGAATTCAGTGTATTAACAAGTTTGAGTTAAGAATGACTATTATTCCATATAAATAGGTGTGGGTAAGATAGCATTGGGTCGCAAAGAGACTCGCGTGAGCATTTTCTAGACAAACCCGGCGCAGTCTCTTTTAAAGTAAAAGTGACTCAGAAGCCCTTGCGAAGCACTGTGATTAGTTTACTAATCACTATCCCTACCTTTTTATTTTATATAAGGAACAACCGGAAAATAGGTAAAACACAGCAGTGAAAGCACTACTTTTTTTTTCGCATATTTATTCCACTTATGCAAGAATGTCATGAACGCTTAGTGTTCGTATCCAGTACCTCAGAAAGGCAAAACCGACTTTGGTAAATCTACTGATTTTAATGCATACGTTGATGGAGGTTTTGCCGGGTTTCCCCTACATAGAAAATACGAAAATACATCCATCTTGCAGACATCGGACCCAGCATAGACGACCCTCTATTGGAGCAACACGGAACTATGGAAGATTCATAATTGAGCAATTGCTGAATGGTATTGTTGGAAGGAGATGTTATCGAAATTTGTAGAGGTTGTAATAA